>JARFNZ010126250.1:0-11714 GCA_031763405.1 Balanus nubilus
CGCCGCTGTCCGCCGCCCCGGGAGCGAGAATACAACCGCCGCTTTAATTGCAGCCTGTCCGTCGACGGGATGTTTCGGGACCGGAGGCTGGTGTAATTTGGTCCAGAAATCCGGGTAGTCGCCCGCTGGGCCGCTCGTGACGAATCGGTCCTGGCAGTTAGTGAAGAACCGGCCGGCTGTCCCGGACCTCGCGGGTGCGACTTACTGTTGCGTGGTTTCCTCGACATGTCACTTGTCAGGGTTGGTTTTTGTCACCCTACCTCTGTCCGGACTACCGTGCGGGCCTCGCTTCCCTTGCCTGTCACGAAACCGCAACCAATGTTCTCTCGCCCTCGACAGCGGCGAGGTACAAGGCACTTTCAAACCGCACGCACACATGTGCTGAACACCTAGCGGGACTCGGAAACCGCGACAGTGTCTCTTTCGAACCGTAAGTGGGCGGATGTTCGCGGATTGCGCACTCTCCCGGGCCGCGATTTGACCCGATGCTGTCCCTCCCTCCCGACCGCAACGGATCTGTGTAACGTTGGCTCTAGTTTAATACGTACAAGTTCATACTTCGTACCTTCCCACTCTCGTGCCTTTCTTACTTTGAGGGTGAACAGTTGAACACAAGACGATCACAGCTTTGTCCGAGCAATGCTGATACCAGATCAGTGCGAACCACTCTGAAGTCGAGTTATGTCTCTCGATTTTCGAATCTGGACAAAGCCCTAATCACACTTCCACCATACACATTACACCATTTGCACCTGAGCTCCACCACATGTTTATATGTTCGCTATGCTGATGAGTGATGACCCCCACGCTGATGACCATCCCTCCTCTGGCTGTCTGACTGCGGGAGGGGGCGTTGTTGTGGCCATGTTTCTGACCGCTGCCCTCTGCTTGTTGCAGGTAAGCCCTTGGCGGTGGGCGGTGCAGACGGCGGCACCTGGCAGGCTAAGTACCCACCCTCCAGAGGGCACACAGCCAGGCAGGTCGGCTGGGGCTGACCGACGCCGAGCGTCTCCCGTTGGGAACAGACCACCTGTAGTGGACACGGCACATGGGGAAAGGGACGCAAGGCGCAGGACACATGGCAGGGGACATTAGACGCGGGCGAACAGGCGTGGCGTGGGCACACAATGTGTATTGTTGACACTGGACATACACGGGTGGGAGCACGTGCAGCGTGCAGTGTGTACCCCCGATGCTTTCCCGGAGGGACAACACGTGTCTCTTGCTAAAGCCTTCACGTTCAAAGCTTTCTCGATAGAAAACAGCTCTGTTTAGGGCACTCTCTCTCCTCTCTCCTCTCTCTCTCTCTCTCTCTCCTCTCCTGGTGTCAGGAGCAGCTGAGCTGTCATTTAAGCACTTCTTGGCACAAGGCTCGTGGCTCCATGACCACAATATTGATCAACACAATAATTGATATCCCTCCCACTATTCGTCTGCGTTCTTCTCTGCCCCTGTCCTCCTGTCCTCCCTGTCTTCGCTGTCCTCCCATGCCCCATATGTCCTCCCATGCTCCACATGTCCCCCATGTCCTGTCCATGTCGTCCCATGTCCCGATCATGTCCGGCCGTGTCCGGTGGGCCGGCCCGGTAATTTTGCCGTCACCTGTGACGGCTCTGCGCCGGCCAACCGTTAATCATGGCCGGACGATTGTTTTATGCCCGGCGGCGGTGGTTCGCCGATCACCAGCCGTCCCGGGCCGCGGGCTGGAGGGAGCGCCCGGTCGGCAGCCGCCACCGCCCGTCTCCCCGCCGCCATTACACGTAATTTGATTAGAAAATGATGACCACCAGTGGCCCGGGCGGCCCCCTCAGTCCAAACGGAGGCAAACTGGCCCCAGACTCTATTGGTGAAATGGGGAAAGGTGTGGTGTATGGCGTTGAAGCGAAGCAAACGTGCCGTTTTGGTAAAAGAAATGTGGCTGAAAGACAATAGCAACTCATGTTTGAAACATCGAAATTCGTAGAAATCTACCTCGAAACATTCATGAAGAAAGAAAACATTCCGCTACAGTCGCTATGGCCACAAAATGCTAGCTCGATTGTTAAGTCACGTTATCATTTAGCATCATAAAATGGAAACGAGCAAAACAATGAGTTAGGAATGACTCATGAGTTATTTATGTTAGTTAATTACTTATTCAATAAATTTGTATTATTCAATTTTGTATTTTAGATTATTTTGATAATGTTATTTCGAGGTTCTCGGAATATTTCATCATCACTGATACGTTTGTCTACCCACACGTTGTTGGTACTTCTCACCGTCACTTAAATTGCGCTAACTTGTATCACTAAAATCACTCTAAATGAATCCTAGCATTTCTCACTCTTAATTTTTGCGCGAATCCATCAAACCACTTGTTCAGACTTTCGAGTTGGCTTTGTAGACTCTTTGTCTTGGTATGCTTGGCCTCGTCTCAGAGTCCTGTCTGGCAAGCTGCTGGATGAGCAACCCGCTGGCATAATCAGCATCAGCAGCATCAGCAGAAGCGGCAGCGGCAGCAGACTGGTGCCAAAGTGCAGCCGGTTAGTTGTGAAATGATTAATTCCGGCGAGAGAGTCGAGGCCGGCAGTGATATACGGTCTGCTGGGGACATCGACCGACATAAACCCTTCGACGGACGACAGCAGCCGCGACACGCCACCCCTGCACTCTCTGCTCTCCGGCACTCTGTCCTCTCCTCCTCTTCTCTGTCCTCCCCTCCTCTTCTCTGTCCTGCCCTCCTCCACTCTGCCCTGGTCGCCCCGGCTGCCCCGCGATGCCCCTATAGCACGTTGCCCTACTGCCGCGCTCTCGGGATCAGCTCCAGTCCCTTTGTGTACAGAAACACCGGGCGCTGTTATTTATAGTGGGACGCTAATTGCAAAATCAGTAATTTATCCACCAGATTAGAGCTGCGGGTTTACTCAGACGAAGGCCCCCTGGTGCGCCCTGAGCAGGTGTGAACACTTGTCAACCGGCGAATTTGTCAAAATCACGTCCGAATCGCGGCCGGAGGCGTCAGTCGGTGCGGTGGAGACGATTATGGATGGCCTCCTGTGGAGAGGACTCCCGTCAGCGGCGGCGATGGCGGCGCACGTCATGCGCCACCGCTGCCGCCTCGCCGGCCGCCGACGATAGCTGCTCTGAGGAGGTACACGGACTGACGTCGGACCCACGGACCGACGGCCACCGACGGCCACGGACGGCCACGGACGGCCAGCCAGGCGCGGCACGGACGAGTCGGCTGACCGGCCGACCGCCCCCCGCCCTTCGCTTGCTGACAGCCTGCCTGCCTGCCTGGCCGCCTGTCTGCCTGCATGGCCGCTGCTGCCTGCATGGCCGCTGCTGCCTGCCTGCATATCTGCCCGCTTGGCCGCTTGGCCGCTTGACCGCCGCTCTCCAGTTGGCAGCCTGCCTGCTTGCCGCTTCTGCGCGCTGCCTTTGCCCGGCTGGCCGCGTGTCTGATCGCATGTCTGACATTCGGCCTAATCGCACGCTCGATCCCTGCCTGCCTGCCTGCCTGCCTGCTTGCCTTCCTACCTGCCTACCTAACCGGTTGATGTACATATCTCGCCTGCTGGATGTTGCTTGCAGGTTCGTCGTCATTGTTAGATGATCGTGTCGACTACGGTCGTCTTTGATTTTGTGCTCGTTTCGGCACGTCCGGTATCTAGTTTCCCCTTTTTCTCTCGATCCCGCCGCATGCTGTTTTCCTGCTTTGTCGTGAAGATGCCCGTCCTCTTGCCCTCCCTCAGCCCCCCCCCCCTTTTCACCCAAGGCTGAGTTGGGCAGTATAGTACATCAGCTTCTCGTCCTTTGTTTTGTTGTTCAGTAGCTTTTTGCTGTGCCCGGTAGTTGTGCAGAAAGTGCGCACTTTGCCGTACTGCCGACCCAGTCTTTAGCCAGAATGTAGTGGCCGCTTTGAAGAGAGCGATCCTCTGGTCCCTTGCTTGATCTATATTGCTTAGTTGATGAAGTGGTTTGATTTCGTGTGATATGGCGGATGAAAGTTGAGCATAAGCCTTGTTACATGCCGGCATACAACCTCGTGACCTCTGTTTCCCCTTTGCAAGGACACGGTGAATGGTTCATTTCGAGTAGAACGTCTAGTATATGATGTTTTCTATTGTTGTCACAACAATAGAAACCTATTGGAAGTTGCTCTGTTTTTAGTGAAGTGTCTGACAACGAACTCTGCATTCCTTCCTTCGTTTAACTAGCTCGACTCATCCTTCTCAGCACACTTATCCTACCTCTGCCTGGCGCGTGTGTGGGTTTGAATGACACCACTATCGTCCTGAGTGGCCTGTCTTCTGAACCTGAACCTGAACCTGAACTCTATGAACACGGGTCAGTAGAGGACCTTGCGATCCCCCGGCCAGTCTGGATCGGGCCGGATCGGGTCGGTCTCGGCTGGGACCGCTAACCGGTTAGTACGGCAACGGGCGCGGCGTGCCATGCGATCGGCGGTCGGCGGTCGGCGGCCGGGCGCCTGCCGCTCGGGGCACCCTCCCGTCCCCTCCCCCTCCCCCTCCCCCTCCCGGTCCTCTCCTCCTCTCAGCCCCTCCGCCAGTCCCGATCCCGGTACCGGTTTGTCTGATCAGTGAGCCGGTGAGGGGCCTCCGCCGCTCTCCGCGCGGCGTTGGTTGTCACTCTCCGCCCACTGCTACCGACCGCTGGCCGCAGGCCGCCGCCACCGCCGCTCGTGGCGGCTGGATACACGGAAACGTTACGGGAACCGCCCGCCTGCAAACATCTTTGGGAACGGATGCCGTGCAAAAATCAGAAGCATTCGCGAGTGACGTTTTGTTTTGGATAGCGCTGCATGTTGCAGCCGCCAGAACGAATGTAATGATATGCTCCCCAACTGATGGTGACTAATCGCCCTAACTTCATGGCGACAGTTGAGAAAGGGGTTTTGAGCTACATTTAGGGCCTTCCTTCAACATGAAGAGAGCGCTTACTGAGGGCAGTAAAACGCAGTCATTTTCCTAATTCCAGTGGTTGCGGATGTGCAGCAGGAAACCAACCAAAACTGCGAGATAATTATATTTTCTGAGTACCTAACTAGTAATCGTTGTGGCAGAAAATCTGGCCTCTTTTTTTGCCATTGATCTCTTACTAATCCACAGTGTGCGTTCCGATATACAGACAACGCTAATTGAAATTGCATTGATTTATCAAGATTTCTGGTATCCAACGTCACTAACCTTGTTCCTCATCACCTGGCGCTGCTGTCCGACGCACCACCTCTTACAAACCCCGAGTCAACATGCCTCGGAATACTGGTCTCTGTACCAAATAACCTCCGACTGCCGACTTTTGAGCAGAGTGTACACTCCGCCATGACCTCCGCGCGGCCATTGACCTCTGACACCCCATGTCCCAGCGGCCACCGCTGCCCCGTGGGCTGCGTCTCACGTCTGACCTGCCGTGACCTGGCCCTGTCGTGACCCAGGGGCCGATTGCGCCGGAGAGCGGCGGCGGCGACCCGGCCACAGCAGCAGAGGAGGCTGAGCAGCCGCCCACCACCAAACGCGCCCGCAAACGCGGCGCCGCGAAGACCCCGCGCGAGCCGCGCGCTAAACGAGAGCCGAAAACGCCGCGCGCCCGCAGCCGGAAGAAGAAGGGCGCGCCGGCAGAGGATGAGGTGAAGGCGGAGGCGGAAGGCGAGGCGGAGGCGCCGCCTGCCGACGGAGAGGCGGCGCCCGCCGAGGATGGAGAGGAGAACGCCGAGAAGCCGGCCGCCGACGCCACCAGCCCGGCCAAACCCAAACGGAGGTGGGTAGAGGAGGAGAGACGGATAGTGGAGAGAGGGATAGTGGTCATTGCGGCCGTGACGCCAGGTCGGTCGGCTCACTTTTTGCCACGGAAGTCATGACGTGATGTTATTGATTGCTGAGGGTCAGTCAGTTGGTCATTTGTGTGGCTTAATGGAGTTGTGACGTTGCTTTGGAAATGGACGAAGTATCACTTGCCTCTATTGTTATGACTGTTCGGCACTCGCTATTACTGTATCTTTAACGCGTTCAAACGTTTTCCTAGCAAAACATCGCGGCGTTTACGGCAAGACGTTACCTATGATAATGTCCTTGTTCCGTGTCGTCCAACCCTCTGACTGACAGCCTCTCCGGCCTCTCCGGCCTGTCCGCAGACGAACGCCTCGCAGTAGTAAGAAGGCCAAGGAGGCTGCTGCTGCTGCGGCGGCAGCTGCAGCGGCCGCGGAGGCAGCCTCTGAGCAGCTGGCGACGGCCGGCGACTCGGACGCCGTCCAGAAGACGAGCGATGCTGAGGAGACACCGGCGGCGGCGCCCAAACCGGCCCGGCCCCGCGTCAAGTCGGCCACGCCCTCACGAAAGAAGCCGCGAGCCAAGTGAGTACGGCGGGCGGCTGGCTGGAGGTGGAGGGGACGAGAATGAGCAGCGGGAGGGGGGGGGGGGGATGACGCCAGTGCGGTGTTTTGCGGTGGTGTTAGGGTTGGTGAGCTCTCCGGGGAGGTAATGTGGAGAGGATGGACTCCAGTTCACTCGACCTCGTGTGATGTTGGATAAAACTTTCCTGCTGTATCTCCCACCGAAAGGCAAATATTTTTAGTCAAATGTTTTAGGAAGCTCGATGCTCGTCCGGTCAACGGTGATTTGATCGTTATCTGGCGCAGCATGCTGCGGGCCCGTATTGGGATATTAGTTGAACTTGAGTCATGTTGAGTTGTGAGGGAGAAGGGACGAGGGGGCTGTTGTGTCGTGGCGTAGTGTGATGACGTGACGTCATGTGACGTCATGTCGTGACATCTGTTCCGTCCGCCGCAGACTGGCGCTCAATTTCAAGAAGAAGAAGCGTCGGCGCGGCAGCGACAGCGAGGCCTCCGACCTGGAGAAGACGCCGCCGCCGTCGCCGCCGCCTGATGACTCGCAGAGCAACGTGAGTTCGGAGCTGGTGGCCGGTAGCCGGTGGCCAGTGGCCAGTGGCCAGTGGTCGGTGGCCGGTGGCCGGGTTTTGTGGCCAGCTGGGTAGGGGAGCACATGCTCAGACAGGGAGAGGGGATTAGATGTTTGTTGCTGGTGTGTTCTTCGACTCTGTTGATGGTTTATGTAGTTTGGTCACCGTGGCGTTTGCCGATTGAATTTGAGAGTTTAGCGGATGAGTATTTTCGTGAATTCATTAATATCTTGTGTTTATTTTACGCGTTTATCTTCGCATTTCTTGCGACCAATTCACTGAACAAAGTGTGGAGATTGATCACAAAATATTCCATTTGATACGTAGGGTAGCGTTAATCGATTAGCCTGCGTCACTCGTTTGACCTCTGACATCTGTTCTCTGCAGAAGCGGCGCTCTGGCCGTAACGCCGGCGGCCGTAAGAAGTACGTGGACGACCTGGACCTGCGTGAACTGGCGCAGATCTCCGACGAGGAGACCAATAAAAATGCGGCGGATGCGGCCAGCGCTGCCATCGCGCCCAACTGCGCATTCATCGTGAGTATTAGGAGCTCGGGAAACCATGCTTAGTGGGCGCAAAATGACCTTGGCCGTCGATGCGCCCGTAACTCCCAATAAACAAACAAAATAAACCATGCTTAGTGATAACTGGCAGTACAATGGAGTTATGCCGGAATTCCGGGCGCGAACCGAAAAATATGTTGCCGAGTATTTGACTAGTGTCATTTTGCTTTAGTTATTGATCAGGTATCTTGTTCAGCACCGTTAAAATATCTGCGGCACACCGTCAACCCGACGGTCTCGGTAACACCCTTCTCTCCTTCCCCAGAACACCAACGACGAGGACTCGATGATCGTCCAGTACATCCTGGGTGAGCGGAAGGGCAAGCGAGAGGTGATCCCGGACGATGCCCCGCCGGCCCCGGCTCCCGAGCCCAAGAAGGAGGGCGAGACGGGCCTCGAAACCACCGCCACCGAAGCCGAGAACAAAACGGAACCTGCCGCCGCCGCTACCGACGAGGCAGAGGGAGAGGAGGACGGGAAACTGAAGACGGAGGGAGCCGAAGAGACGCCCATGGACACCTCAGAGACGCCCATGGACTCCGCAGATGCGCCGGAGCAGCAGCCGGCGGCTGAGGGCGGGGCCGAAGACGTGGCCGAAGACGGGGCCGAAGACGGTGTCGAAGGCATCGCCAACGGGTCGGACGGCGAACAGAAGCCGGACTCTGACGCCGACAAGTCCATCGAGGCCACGGACACTGGGCCGACTGCAGAGGCTGCGGACGCCGAGACAAGCACAGAGACGACGGACGCCGAGAAGCCGGCAGACAGCGAGATCAAGCCTGAGGACAGCAGCGAGATCAAGCCTGAGGACAGCAGCGAGACGCCGGACTCGAAAACAGCGGCGGTGGAGACCAAACCTGCGGATGGCACGCCCAGGAAGGTGGAGTATGTTGAACTGGACGAGTTCTACGTCAAGTATAAGAACTTCTCGTACCTGCACTGTGAGTGGCGCACGGAGGACGAGCTGCAGCGCGGGGACCGACGCATCACGTCCAAGATCAAACGCTATCAGCAGAAGAAACAGCAGTCGCAGAACGTGCTGGATTTCGTAAGTACCGACTGAAGGCGCCTATGGTGTCTCTTTGCAGTGAATGGTGTTGGTAAGGGACTGGAAGGGGTTTGGTAGGTGGGATTCCATCTTTCCGTTGCTAATTTATTTTGGGTGATCTACCTCATTGCCTTGTGTTTCACCTTGTGTTTTTACAATTCGAAATAAGGAAGCAGCAACATAGTTTAGTAACCTTTAATATGGAACCTTAGTTTAGTAACCTTTAACCTGGCACCTTTCAATTTTTGTGACGACGAAACACAAACGTTTCCGAATTATGAGGTCATTTCTGCATAACTTGTTCCCATTTGCATCTACTTGACTTCATATCATTGACATGATATCATTGACTTCATATCAGACCCAACCTGCCACTACTTGACATGCCGTAACTCGCTCCGCCGCCAGCTGGACGAGGAGCTCTACAACCCCGACTTTGTGGAGGTGGACCGCGTGCTGGACATGTCCGAGTACACCGACCCCAACACAGCCGAGAAGAGCCGCCACTTCCTGGTCAAGTGGCGCTCGCTCTCCTACGAGGACTGCACCTGGGAGCTGGAGGACGACGTCGACAAACCCAAGATCGCCAGCTTCCTCAAGTACCGGGAGCCGCCAGTCAAAGATCAGCGCCCGGTGGGTGGGGGCCGAGGGAATTTGTGCGGATGTGTGTATGTCTGGTGTGGGGGGGGGGAGGAGGACGAGGACGAGGACGAGGGAGGATGAGGGGACGAATGGGAGGTAGCATGCATGGTAAGGGACTGGAAGGGGTTTGGTAGGGTGGGAAAACATTGACTAAGTTTGGACCGTGAGTTGGATATTTTGCCCCGAGTAGATACTGGGATATACTGATACGTTTGGCCGAATCCTTATGATCATATGCTACCTTATTTGCGTGAAAATTAACGAGCTGTGCCATGAACTTTTAAGACGATTTGCGCTCACTTTCATACTTTTTTCGAACAAACTCGAACAAAAAGGTTTTACGACGTCTAGGCTGCCATGCGTTCTGCTAGCCGTTGCCTTTTTTAATTCGTCTGTCGTTCAAGCTGTTTTGGTGGCGTAGCTGACTACGTTTATCGACCTAACCATCACCATCTATATGTTCGCAGAAGAAGAAGCGACCAAAGCCGACCGACTGGACCAAACTGGAGAAGTCGCCGCGCTACAAGAACAACAACGCACTGCGTGACTACCAGCTGGAGGGCCTCAACTGGCTCACCTTCTCCTACTATAACGGGTGAGTGCCGCCGGCAGCTGGGCACGGCCCTGTTCCGGGTGTGTTTGTGAGGGGGGTCGTCGTGTCGCTAGGGTGAGAAGGATATAACTGAGTAGATTTAATGGAATAGGCAAAACAAAAACGGAATGACATCGCAATGTGCGTGAGACAAATGTGAGTCATGAGATAATTGTATTTCATTTATTCTTTTCTGTTCAGATGTTTTTGTATATAAGTTAGCTGTGGATTTTTATTTAATTCGTCGATTTTTTTCATCAACATATGACAATGACACTGATGATGAACTCGCGTCTACAACTGTTATTGGCTTTTGGTTGCCCCGGCGCTCAGTGCCTGCAGCTTCACCGTGCCTTCACTCATCCCCCTTCCCCCCGTCAGGCACAACTGTATCCTGGCCGACGAGATGGGCCTGGGCAAGACGATTCAGGCGCTGACGTTCGTACACACCGTGTTCGAGTACGGCATCCGCGGACCGTTCCTGGTCATCGCGCCTCTCTCCACCATCCCCAACTGGCAGCGAGAGTTCGAGGCCTGGACGGACCTCAACGTCATCGTCTATCACGGATCGTGAGTGGTGTGCGGCGGAGAGGCGGCGGAAGGGGGGGGGGGGGTGCGGTTAGGGAAGGGACGGAAAGGAGCGCGGTGGTGGGTTGTGTGAGGTGGAGAGAGAAAGGGAGGGAGGGAGGGAGGAAAGAAAGAAAGAAAGAGCTGGGAGGGAGTTAGGGCGGTGACCTACGCGTCGACGCGCCCGCACACAGGAATGTAGGGATATACAGGAGGGAGGGAGGGATCCAGAGTGTTCGCGTGTTGCCGGAGGTTTTGACAAGCGATACGTGAATTACACTAGTTAGGTAGACGTGCATTGTAGATTTGGGTGACTTGACATTGTCGTGCCTGATAGCAACTCCGCGAATCAGAATCTGGTCTTAATCTGGGACGTGAACGTTTCTGCAGCTGTTTCGGGTCCATGAAGCTGGAGGCGTTCCAGCGTTCGTCGGTGAACTGTATCATGTGTGTAGCAGCCTGCAGGACGTGGCTTTGTCATTGGACATTCTGTCATCTGCCCTCACTGGTCCTAACGCGCCCTGATGGTGTGACATCTGACCTGACGTGACCTGACCCCTCCCCCCGCAGCTCGGCCAGCCGCAACATGATCGCCGAGTACGAGCTCTACTTCAAGGACGCCGACGGCAAGCGCGTCCCGGACATCTACAAGTTCAACGTGTGCATCACGACCTATGAGGTGGTGATCCAGGACTGCCTGGAGCTGAGCGAGATGCCCTGGCGCGTCTGCGTCATAGACGAGGCGCACCGGCTGAAAAACGCCAACTGCAAACTGCTGGAGGGTCTCCGTCTGCTGGAGATTGAACACCGTGTCCTGCTGTCGGGTGAGTGGGGAGGGATGGCTGTTAATATGCTTAATGGGGGGGGGGGGGGGTAGAGGTTTGTTGATATAAAGTATGTAAGTGGATGGGAGTGAATTACGCACGGAGGTGTAGCCAATACGCTTGTGACTTAGCCGGGGTCGTGAACAGGGTAGAGTTATTTGTCACTGTGCTTGCAAAGTTATTTGCATCAATAAGTGGACTGAGGTCATATTAATACGAAACAGTCGGCACGCTTTACTTGAATATTCATCCATGCATTTCGCTTTGACACCGTTGTCAGCTTATTCTTTGCGTGAAGCCACACCAACGTCAGCTCAGACCACACCCCTAGCTGACGTCTTTACGTCTGTCGCCTGACTGACGTCTGTGACGTCTGTCGCCTGACTGACGTCTGTGACGTCTGTCGCATCACTGTCTGACGTCCGTCGCCTCACTGGCGTCTGTAACGTCTGTCGCATCACTGACGTCACAGACGTCAGTCAAACTCACTCACTCACTCACTCACTCACTCACTCACTCACTCACTCACTCACTCACTCACTCACTCACTCACTCA
>JARFNZ010126261.1:0-11713 GCA_031763405.1 Balanus nubilus
GCGGAATATCAAAGTTAACGGCTTCCACCACTAGAATTCGATACAAACTTGCCAGCGTATCGATAGCGTCAACCAATTGCATTTGAACAAAACGGCTCGTCAGTGCTGATAGCAGCTTCAAAGAAAGCCCCGGGGGCAGTTCTGCTTCGACTGTTTGTTTATCATTTTCGTTCGTTTGTCTTCATGATCATTTATTATGCCGTTTTTTATCCAGAGATCATGATGGACTGAAAAGATATCAGAAGAAGCTGAAGTCATTGACTATGCATTACACCATGAGCGAGTATAAATATGCAGATAACCGACAAGGCGAAGCCGAGTCGGTTAGCTCATCTTTATACATGTGACTGGTGTATCATTTAATCCCACACGGCGCACCGCCACGTTATATCAAAAAGCAACGGAAGACTTCACAGCTGTGGTTTATCAAATTAAATTTTACCATATTTTTTATTAAATTTCCAGTTACCTGACGGTTAAATAAAATATTTTATCCACACGTGCCTCAATGGCAAAAAAAAAATGGGCGTGGGATAATAGTAATTCATGGTCGTAATGACACGGCTACGTAAACAACAGCGTGGGCAATGGCAACAACGGAAAGTTACCATTGCCGATTTTCACACGTGTGTCATATTTTATTACTTCCTCTTCCCTTTGTTTGCCCTCACCACAGTGAAACCCGCTTTCATCGATATTTATACCGAAATAAGCCGAAGCAGTTTAAGCGAAAATGCAATATCAGAGGCCTATTTCTTACATTTATCGCACTCAAACTTGAAAACAGTTGCTTTTATCGTAAAAAAAATGCTTTGGGCAATAAAGTTAGTAGACACACTTCCATTAAGGACATCACTCCAGAAACTACCACATATACATATCGATATCTATGCTCGCTAGGAAGAAACCAAGCAAAATAATCGAAAGCTTTTGAAACGATCTTTCACCACGGTGCTCAGACTTTTGTTCCAGTTAATCGTTTAGGCTCCAGAGGACAGTGAAGGCTACGATGGTATTTACATTTTTTTTAATCACTTTTTATCGGTTAAACATAAAACAATGAATTTGCTACATCGCGTTTGTCTTGTAAAGACGTTTCAAAATAGAATGGAGACCTCCCTTGATCATCTTCAATATTTGACCCAATCACAAGGTTATTTTGTGCTCCAGATAGGCCATTTAGCGTATGGAGAAATGTGTCTTGACATAACAAACACAAAGGTGTCATTCCCACGTCTCTATCCCTGTCAGCTCATGAGTTATTGGCAAAAATTAGTTTGTGACCTCAGGTGACCTCAGAAGTCATTGTCAAGGTCACCAAGCAAAAATGGCACCTTGGTCAACATGAATGCGCTTATAACATGGTTCTGAAAGAATTAGTCTGATCTAATTTATGTTCTCTGGATGAAAAACTTTTGCAGTTTTTTTCCCATAGGCTTATAATGGGAAGGTCGCGTGACTAAACTGACCTTGTGTCACCGGTTAAAAAAACGATATAAACAAGATGTGGGTAGTGGGTACCTACTGGTTACCTCATGACATCCCAAGAGGTAGTTTCAAATGTTTTTGACAAACCGTGTGGCCTAGCCATGACCACGCGCAATTTGAAGGTAAGGTCACTTGACGTGATCTGGCTACCTAAGCTCAAGTGACCTGGGGTCAAAATTTGTACACAATGTAGTCATTTTATTTTCACTTAGTTGTATTTAATTTTGCGCCGTTTCCCGCCATTCGCGAAAAAAAAACCCAAGAGGGATTTTAAACTCCCACCAGGGCGAGGGTTAATACTAAGCATATTATCGATTCCTAAGTACATACTTATCGACCACCTGCAAACCGTGAGATTAAAAATAAATACACATCAGATGACAGATGCACATATATTTTCCTTCTCCCAGATATCATTGTTTTGAGGGCCTGTTGTGAAACACAAATTGGTGGTAGGTAACACCTGTTCTGATAATGCAGTACAATACTTATCCAAGTCTTTCGCGGGTGTCACTGTAGCAGCATTTAATACAAATGATTGATATTCTCACAACAAATTGGAAGGCACTTCAACTGTAATCCTGGTATCTTTTGAATGACAATAGCGGTAGCCATGTTCTTACATGAAAATGTTTGTTATGCCAGCCTTAGCCGGACCTGGCGACTCCGCTAGTGACGATGGTTTGCACCGACGGAGGGCACCATAGCATCGATGCATTTCGATATACCTTGTGACACGTAATCTCATTGTCATCCACTTTTATTGCAATTTATATCTGAAAACGGCAGAGATGATGCAATATCATCTAACCGCATGCATTTACATAGCAAGTCACTTGGTCGCACTGTCGGTAGATGTAGATATTAATATTTTTTAAATTGTTTTCGTTGATGTAGCCCAGCCAACATTCGATCGGCAAACATCGCATATAATGTACGATATATTTATGTATATTGTTACTCGATGTGATTGAAGACAAGCTTTTCTTTATAATTTTAGATAGCTGTTCCAGGATTTGACACCTATTTGTGAAAAGCGGTGAATGCTGTCTGTATGGGTAAAAGATAAATGGAAAAATATGTTAAGTAACGAGAACATGTGATAACAGGTGAGGTGAGGATGGGATCGTAGCGTCATCAGCACCTTTATATGGAGGAAAAATCAACGTCAGCCGCAAAGTATAAATGCTTAGGTTTAAGTATTCATACGGTTACCTAGGCCAGCATATCTTGTCCCCTCTATCGTCATCCGAGAATTGAAATGCTGCGCGAGGCACTACTAATCATTCCAAACTTCTTTAAAATAATTGCAGACCTACAACTCTGTATATACCTATCTAAGCGGTGACAGTTTAAACCAACATCACCATCAGCGAATAGCATACATTTTCCACAAATTCATCCTCCATGCTAGGCGATTTTCGCTCTAGGACTCTCGGCGGTGCCGGCAACTGATTTTTGCCGGACTGTGGGCCGAGCGTGCGCCGCCATCTGGTAGCGGTACCTCGCGCGGTAAGGACTGAGGAGGGGACGGCGGCTCCGATCACCGTGTGGAGCGTGGCCAGCGGGGCGGGGCGGCGGCGCGTGTGCTACCCGCCCGCCTGAGATGATGGACCAGGCGGCTGGCTGGAGTGTCGCGGGTGTCCTGCTGGCGGTTTTGTGTTATGACTTAGTTCATTTTTCGTGTTTTGTTGGACAAGTGTAGTGATTGAATCGTTTCCTTATGCACCAATCCCATTGTAGCATCGTCTCATACAGCATGTCTATTATCGAAAATCAACAACAAACGAACAAAATGCCACATCACTGATTATCGGGTAACTGTTAAGTCACCACGTAACCTCCTAACGCAGCGGTGGCCATCGCCATTCTAAAAATGACGTACAAGGCGCAGCCAGCGCGCGGCGCTACCCGGTCCGCTGTAAGCAGCCGGAGAGGCCCAGCGGCCCCGCCGTGCAGCGCGCCGCCTCACGCTCGTTGGACACGGTTGGCTGACTCCAGGCCCGGGGAGACGGCCACTCTCTCTCCCTGTCACTTCCGACAGGGTACGTATGTATGTATGTACTTACGTACGCCCGGGCCCGAACAGTGGCGGCCGCAGCTAGTCATATAATGCAAATTTGTCTGCAAATAATGCAATCATATAATGCAATTTGTCCGCCCCTTAGATCAGTTGGTAGAGCGCCGGACTTCCGGTAGTGAGAGCCCGGGTTTGAGACGCTTCGGCGCTCGATATTTACTCCTGACGGGGATGACCTGCGGTCAGTTGAAGTCAGTGAGTGGGATGGACCGTGTCCGGCTCTTTGGGCACGTTCAACTTTCGAACTAAATTCTGCCGGCTACCCGGAATTTCCCGATCGGACGGTAGAGGTCAGGACCTGCGCAACAAGCTCTGCTTAGCGCGGGTTCTGATCTCGCAAAGCTGTCCATTCAAAAGGTTCGAACTAATTTTATTTATTTATTACCGGTTCGACATATGTGTAGGGGGACGGAATCGATTTAGAGGATTCGAAAAACACTAATGCACTGCTCTACATACTGCATGAATTTTCGCTATTGGTAACGCTGATCTGATCTGCAACGTTGATCTACTAATTGATTGTGTATGTTCCTTGCTAGTGACATAGCGAAAGTGTTAGTGCAGTGATAGTGATAGTGTTGTTGTTGATGGTTGGTGCTGCTCTTACCTTACAAGCAGGCACATCGGTTTTAAACACTCGGAATAAAGAAAGTTTTTCGCCTCAAAAGTCGTGTTTTGATAATAATAAATATAAAAATTGTGATGACAGAAAACATGCAAATGCATGCATGTTTCGGTAAAAAATATACCTTATAGTAACATAAAAATAAAACGGTTAACATTAGGAGGGAAGATTCCTTTCGGGTCTCCCAAAATTTGACTGTAAATGCCAAATTTCAGCTTATTTTTTGAAATGGGAACATTGGGCTCCCTTGGACTTGTAGCTGGATACCCAAAGTCACAAGTTTAAAGTCACAATTTGTATTCCCGCTGATTGAGCAGTCACTGGAATGTAAACAGTTAATAAAATTGTGACATAGCATGATAGTGCTGTTGAGGCAAAAAAGAACAAATCCGCAACCAGCCGCTAACACAGCCACTGCATGTGCTGAAACAGGGTTAAACATACACGATGATAATATATTAAAGTACTTGCCTAATATAGGGGTATAACATATTGCTAAGCATCTAGTGTGTCTTATCTATGCTGCTAATTTTTACTACAGGTTGATTAAAAAAATAGTCCCACATAAATGTTGAGATATTGTTTTGCTAATATTTCAGATACTTGGTATCGCATCAGCGTGTTTTTTACATAATTAAAAACGGGATTCCATGGATATTTGTTTGGCAACCAACCATATACCCTGATGTGCATGGTACGATCAGTGGAGCACGTGCTCTAGATGGCGACATTTCGTGAGTGGCACAAGTCAGCTCTGAGCTTGGCTTCTCCTATCACTCTGGTGAAGATGTCGAGGGGAATCCTTCGAATCTCTTGCCCGATGGCTGCCTTCAGGTCGAGAAGAGTCTTGGGACTGCCCTGGTAAACTCGGCTATTCAGATATCCCCAGAGAAAGAAATCTAGTGGCGTTAGGTTTGGAGAATGAGCCAGCCAGGAGTGCACTGTCTTGCGACTTATCACTCGGCCGCAGAAGTGCCTTTCTAACCACTCTAGGGCGATATTTGAAGTGTGGGGTGTCGCCCCATCCTGCTGGAACCAAAAGACGTTGATATGCGTCTGATGCTTAGCCTGTAGGCGCGTCCAGAAGCGGTCGAGCATCTTTGTGTACCGCTCGTTGTTGATTGTTACCGCTGACCCGTCCTGCTGCTGGAACCAAAAGGGGACGATAATGCCTTTGGCTCTGTACGCACACCACGCGGTGACCTGGCTGTGGAACGGCTTTTCCATCACGACTTCGGGACGCTCAATCGCCCAGATTCGACAGTTCTGGGTGTTCAGGTAGCCGTCAAATTGAAAATATGCTTCATCGCTGAACAAGACGTTCTCCAGAAAAGCTGGATCAGATTCGCACTTCTGTGAGAACCATCTGACAAAGCTGACCCGCTGCTCCTGGTCGGCTATGGTTAGCTGGTGGTGAATCGACACTTTGTAGGGCGTCAGTCCTAGGTCCTTCCTGGCGATTCGCTACACGGAACTATAGCTGCCGTTGACCTCCTGGGCAAGCTTCCGTAGAGACTTCGATGGGTTATCGCTTATGACAGCATTCACCTTTGCATTTGATTCTGGAGTCCTTGCAATTGCCTTTCTTCCACTTCGTCCCTTGTTTAGGTTGTTGATGGACCCTTCTCTCAAGAAATGCTCACACAGGCGAAGGATTGTCTTCCTATCGGGAGTATCTCTAGTTTTGAAATGTGCTCGAAACTTTCGCTGTGTTGAAATGATGGAGCCTGTCTCCATGTCAAACTGGACGAGTCTGCTTGTTTGCTCTTTGCTCAATGGCGACATGATTGACACTGATAAAACTTACTCGTGAAAAATGTCACAGCACGTGCTAATACTTCGCGCAAACAGAACGTGTTTATTTCGTTAGACGCGCCTTTCATGTGAAAACAAAATGTGGGACACTTTTTTTAATCACCCGGTACATACCGAATGAGTTTAGCAAGCTAGTGAATCCACGTGCATACAAGAGGCAATAAGCATGTAAATAAAGAACGAAAACCATCAACGAATTGTATTTTTACACGTGGAAGATAAATGTATTGTATTCTAGTAAGTTTATTCAAATAAAATTAATTAAGACTGCTAATACCCGTTGCTACCTGTAGTGTCTTTGACCTTCCGTGTTTGGTGCGCTACTTCGCACGGGTATAGCGGTAAATTTATCAAAAGTAGTATCCTCTATATCAAAGCTATATAGGAAGGTAGGCTGCTCTGGTTGCCAAACGTGGCAATACCCACGGACAGAAGCGCCATCTCTGAATGGAATGTGTAACTGTCCGGCACGGCACCAACCTTACGATATAGGTACCGGGGACGCAGCAAACCCAATATTGCCGGAATGGATTTAATTAAAGCTAATGACAAAATATGATATTAAACACCCTTGGCAGTAAAATAAAGTCGCACTAATCCTTCGCCAATGCCAAATATACGCCAATACAATCATTAAAGCAGCTAACTACGGAGTATTTGTTTGCATTGTCTGCGCAAGTAATGTATCATTTATCAACTACTGTTTCTGCATGTAAATAACGAATACCACAAATGACCTCATATGGATTCAAAGTTCAGTAATTGTATTATTCAGGTTGATAACAGATGTTTAAAGCGCTGAAATAACGACTAACTGACTCCTTTTTCCATTACAGAAGCCGAAATCGAACAAAACGTGCCTACCTGTAACTTCATCAGCGTTATACGCGAACCCGCATTGAGCGCATGGTCGTTTAGCCTGGGAGGGTAATGTGACGTAATGCAGGATAATGTGACGTCAAGCCAATCAGCGGGCCAGCCGGCCTATTGACACTTTCGCCTATTGTAAAAGCGTGGGAGCAGACCCCCTGCACTATATCTTTGTAAAGTTGTTTTTGTGTAAGGTACAGAAATATTTGTTTTCCTTCATCACCTCTCGAGTTTATTGCATGTGGCGCTCGCCGCTCGTCATGTCTCCAGACTGACTTTGACATAATGTTATTTGACGAATCAGTTTGTTTGTCCAGGAAACAATGGCTGTAGGTATGCAATTCTTAAAAGGAGCAGACGGTTCATAAAGTAACATTGGCGGTGTCAGTATCCGAAGCTCAATCATCGTACCGGTATGGAACAGCTTTCGACGAGGAAAAACTTATGAGTACAATGTTTTCTTGCGTTAAAATTTCAGTTGAACAATTTCACAAGTTGTATCATTAATCTCCACTTTCTGGCAGAAAGGTGAAAGCGATTCGTTATTGTTGTCAAGCGGTGCTTTAAAAGTCATGAGAGTACTCTTAGATACCAACGTTCCGTGTCTTTTGCAAGACTTGCTCATAAGTCAAACCAAGTTTTATAGCAAAAGACAGATAAACTTTCCGATCGACAAAAAAATTGGGGGCGAGAACCAAGATGAGTTTTTGAGTGTTCTTTGCTTTGGCAATTAATTTTGAAGTACCATTTGTCAACAAAAAGAGCACGAAACAACTTAGCATGCGCTCTGAAGGGGGGGGGGGGGCAGAATATGCCCCACCATGTTTTTCGAGCATAGCGAAAAAACGGCGGGGTGCAGCGCCGCCCTTTTTTCATTACCTGCCTATAATAAAAAAAAAAACATTTTACGTTAAAATTTGAACCTTAGGTCACGTCAGGTCAGGTCACCAGGTCAGGTCAAAGTACGGACATGTGAAAATGACCATTTTACAAGTTTGCAGTTGTGCCGAGACTACATTTTTAGCGGATCGGTTGCAAACTTTCAGGATTTCATTAGAGGATAGATACCTACAATTTGTGTACCTCGGAATTTCTCTTCTCGGTGACCTGAGGTCAGGTCAATTTCCTGGCTTCCGTATTATAAGTCAATGGGGAAAATACAGATAATTCCTTTTCGGAGGAAACGCTTCATATCTGTCTTATTCTTACAGGATCACGTATCATTAGGTTTTTCTTGATGATCAAAGTGTAATGTTTGATTAGTGACGTCATCAATGTCATCTGAGGTCACCCGAGGTCACCTACGCTTTTTTGCAAATAACTTGTGATAGAGAAGAGCTAGAAACTCACGGAAGGCGCCAAAGTGTTCGTCTCGTCAAGGTGCATCAACTGATATACAACATGACCTTTCCGGGTCAACACGTGACCTTGACCTGAGGTCAAATTTTTATATTGACCTGTCAAGGTCACCATGCATATGTTTCGAAGTGATGTGAGGAGAGAAACACGATGGTTCTAAAGGTATTGTCCTATCGCTATTAGATCGAAAGTTATTCGCGAAAAAAAGTTTTTTCCTAGAAAACAGTCATTGACCTTTGATGACCTCTGCATCCTACACTATTGACCTGAGGTCAAATCTGAGGACAATATTTCGATAGGGAATTTCAAGAGCATTCGATTGCTTTTTATTTTTTCCTAGCTATCATAATTTTTTAGCTAGAGTGAAAATATGAAGGTCGGTTTTTAGGCCCTAATTTAATTTTTTCTTGGCAAATTTGACATCATTTGACCTCGAAAATATTAACCTAGAGTCTTGAAAATTGCACATCGTAGAGTTTCCCAACGCCCGCTCCTACCTTTTAAAATTTCGTCATTCTAGCTCTCATAGGAGCTGGGATCGTAGGGGGAGGAAGATTCTGCTCCCCCTCCAGGGTGCTAAATTCTGAGACCCCTCTAGAGCGTGTGTTAAACTTGAATTAAAAGGGCAAGGCACTTGATAAACAGTATTTGATACAGGTCATGTTGGATTATTACCATCAGAACACCATTCCATAACGTTACCTTTATTGCCCGATTCCACGTTTTGTTAACCTTCGCTCTGGTGGGGGGTCAGAATGACCCCCTTCAGGTTTTTTCGCTTGCGTTAAAGTGACCTTACCTCCAAAAATGTTTGCGGTCGTGCCCAGCGCACAGTGTTTGCTCAAGAGAGTTAAAACTTTGAGGATTTAATGAGGATAGTTATACCTATCATTCGTATATTTCAGATTATTTATTTTCGGTGAACTTAAATCAGATCAACTTCGTGACCTCTTCATTATAAGTCAATGGGAACTATTCACATACTCCCTATTTAAAAGATGGGAATCGGATTAGTCTCATTTCTTCAGAATCATGGTATATTTGCCAATTGTTGATGATCCAAGTGCAACTTTTGAGTTGAACCCCTGTAAAAGTTATCTGAGGTCACCTTAGGTCACTGTCTCTTTTTTGCCAATAACTTTTGATAGAGGAGTGATAGGAACATGCGAAAGGCACTACTGTGTTCGTCTGGCCAACACGGTCACTATATGACCTTGGATCACCATATGACCTTGCCTGAGGTCAAATTTTGAAATGTATCTTTATAGGTCACCATGTATATGTGTCGATGCGCCTTGACGAGAGAAACACTATGAATGAATTGGATGGATGGAACACAAAATAAATGCTATATCTGTAATGGTTACAAAGTTATTCACGAAAACCCGCTCTTCTAGAAAACAGTATTTTGACCTTTGATGATCTCTGGAGCCTCAACTATTGACCTGAGCTCAAATCTGACGATAAAGCGTTACTGAAGCGTTTCAAGATCCCCGAACACTGGAAAATTAGACCTTTGATGACCTTTGGTGACTCAATATTGACCTGATCTAAAAAATGACCAAAGTAATTTCGAACGACATTGTTGAGATATTTCTATCGCTTTTTTCCGCGTCTTTCTAATTCCCTTAGTTTTCAAGTTAGTGGGGTGATCATTGTGACCCCTCCCCCTAACCAGGGCGAAGGTGGCTCAGAGGCCCACCAGGGTGCGGGTGAAGTTAATAATTGATTCACCTTTCCATGATAAATTGGTTTGATTTAACCCTTTTTCCCGCGGGGGCAGATTCTAACACAAAATGGGAGGCGATATTCACTAGTCGTGCCCCCAGTGCGACATACCTGGATCCGCCTAAGCGTAATATCAAATCTAGCCTCTAATATCAGGATATTTAGCAATTCAAGCATGATGTAACATCATATCGTGCTAAGCAAACCCAAAATGTCGATGGAAAATCCACAGATAAACCCGAAAATTCCCCAGAAATTCACCATTTCTTAAATCCCTTAATACGCCTATGATTTTTCATGCTTTCAAAGTTATGTTCTAGTACGTTAAAGGCCTATATGTTAGAAGCTCAAAACCGTTTTTTTATATATAAACATCGGTTGAAAAACGTGAGTACAAAAGCGTTTAAAAAAATACCCCAAAATTGCCTATTTTGGCCCCCATCCCCTTATTTTTTGCCCAAACTGATTTTTTGACTTGCATGGAGATATTTCACCATGGCGCATCGAATAGTGTTTGTTTTATCAAAATAGATCCGTTAGATCTCGAGATCTTTGGGAGGGACAGAATCTGCCCCCCCCCCCCAACGGGTTAACGTAATTTTTGGCCGCTCGCGGAAATAGGGTTAAACATTAACACTTCTCGACCGAAATTTTGATATAGGAACGTCACAAAAGTCGATATATCTCAAAGGGTTTCTGACGAAACTTCTTCATTTTTATATCAGAAGATGTCAAGTTGATATAAGAGCTAACCCCCCCCCCCCCCCATATGCCAAGTTTCGAGTCGTTAGCGCTATCCGTTTTTGAGCTATATAAAACATTCCACAGGGGAGTACTTTTGCCCCCCCCCCCCCCATAACCCAATATTGACTGCGTGCAGTCAATGTTGGGTTATGAGGAGTGCAATGGTGTGCCCGCCTCCCTTCCATTCTAAATCTGTCCCAGCCACGGTCCCCTCAGAAGCAGAAGTGGACGTACCCTGCCCCCTCAGCGACGAAGTGGCACTGACTCTTGAACCTCTCTCCCCTCCGGCAGTGGCAGAAACGAGAGACGGTGAGCGTGCCCTACCTGCTGTACCGCCTGCTGGTCTTCACCTTCTTTTGGGGCTTCTTCGTGGCCTTCATCGTCACGGCTACGCCGGACGTCAGGCCCTACCTCATGATCTACCTCACCATCTGGACCTACATGACGGCCATGCTGGACGTGGCGCTGCAGCTGGCTGCGTCTTGCACTGTGGCCTTCAGACACCACTATGGTAAAACAAAATGAATAGCGGCGGCCACATATCGTTATCCCCGCGGAAATACCTCGTCGATGTCGTCCCTGCGTCGATTCTGTTTCCACGTGACTGGCGAACTCCGTCGGCAAATGAAATGCGTTCAGAGATGCGATTTGCGAATTTCGGCTGTCGCACGGACGATATTGCGAAAAAGTCGTAGTCGAATAGTCAATTTGCGTTCAGCTTTAGCCTCAGATTTCACTACGGCGAAAGCAGACTAACTGCACGCACCAGTCATCGCCGATGTAATCGGTTATCGCCTCCTTTTAGACAGCATTCAGATAATATTATAGGGGACAAACGTTACTTGCACATAAGTCAGCGATCGTAAGGGGTGGGTTGTCTGGTGAGGATAAGACCTCTTGAATCCGCTCGGACCATTCGTAGCGCCCAGATTCCGGCCACCGGCTCGGGCACGTTCGGTAAAAACGGAACATGACTCCACCGTCGACATACGTTCCGTTATTGG
>JARFNZ010126283.1:0-11712 GCA_031763405.1 Balanus nubilus
TGCTGGTTAGCCTGTGAAAGAACTGCAGTTTGTGGAGTTTGCGTCGAGTCTTGAGTGTGTCCCATCCCAGGTCTTGTTTGAGTCTGTCTGTTGGTGTCCTATGAGTACTTCTCGAACTTAATACCGCGCATTCCCGTCAGGGATCTAACGAAGGCACTGTTAACAGAAATGTCGCTTTTGACACAGAAACATTAAAGCATACACTAGTCACACCTACATTTCCTCAATGAGTCTTCGAACTGGCCTGCGGACGCGGGTCGAGCGACGAAGTATCATCGTCTCGGGACGTGCTCCGCTACCGCCAGCCGTCGCTGGTCGAGATGATGGCCGGGGTGGTTCCTTTTCGGGTCGAGTCGAGGCTGGGCCGAGCCGGGGCACAGGTGAGAGGGCGTAACGTCTGTGTAGGTGGCACCTGTTACGCTCCACCACCCCGCCGTCATCAAAGCTTACACGATAGCGCCGACAGGGGCCGACCTGCGTGACAACACCACACCTATCCCACCGTTTGGTTCCTATGTTCTGCACACGGACCCGCGCTCCCACGGGAAACTCAGGAAGGTCAGGAGCATACTGATCACACCGCTCCTAGGCGTCCCGGCGGCACGTCTCACGACTATCGTCGTTCGCAGCTGAGCGGGGCGAGCTCGGTCCCCATCACCAGGCGGCGAGTTGAAGCGGGAGGCGTGGATCAGCAGGTCGTCCCTCAGCGGCCGGCCGTAGATGATTTCAGCAGACGACTTTCCGCTGGTACCCGGGGTGTTGCGCTGCCGCAGAACTCCTCTCGTCCATTTCTCCTCATCGAGTCGTCCCCTGTAGGCGTCCCAACACCGCCTAACAGGCTTCTTGGCCGACTTAACTGCCAACTCAGAGAGACCATTAGATTTTGGGTAATGAGGTGACGACATTCTGTGCACGATTCCCCAATCCTTCAGGAACTCCCTGAACTGAGAGGAAGTAAACAAGGTTGCCCCATCGGTTCTAGCCATTGTCAGGACACCAACGTCTCTGAAAACCTTGAGCATGACTGCAATTACACTCTTGGTGTTAGCATGGATGCCCGTGCACTCGATGTACTTCCACCCTGAATACCCGTCCACAGCAATGAGATAATTGTCTCCGGCGTGGTCCGTGAAGTCCATATCCAGAATCTGGAACGGGCGGACGGCAGGCTCGCCTTGCAGCATTGTCTCTCTCGGCTGTGATGGCATCTCGCGTTGGCACCGTTGCACTCCCTGTTGACAGGGTCGATATCGGTGTCGATTCCAGGCCAGAAGACCACCTGACGAGCGCGCGCCTTTGTTCGCTCTTTGTCGAGGTGGCTGGCATGCGATGACTTCAGCGTCGACATGCGAAGAGACGCTGGCACCACGACACGTCGTCCACATAGGACGAGCCCTGCGTCCACCGTGAGCCGATCGTGTACGGGCCAGAACTTCCGTACGGGTTCAGCGACGTCTGCCTTCGACGCTGGGAAGCCCATGATTATGGCTTCAATGAGCAGCTGCATCTCTGGGTCGGCCGAAGTCGCGTCCCTCGCCTCTTCCAGCCGCAGGTCTGTGTGACTCACTTGGAGCTCAGCGATCATGATGTTCCGCAAGGTCTGGGAGATGGCGTCTTCTCCGCACTCGTCATCTGGTGTGGCACGCTGAGCCGGGCTTTTGGAGAGTGCATCAGCCTTCTTGTGCTGCGATACCGGAACCCGGGTTACGACTAACGACCCTACTTCTCCCATCTTCATTTTTAGGTGCTGTAGTCTTGGGTTTTCGATTTCGTCCAAGGTTTTGCTGTTGAGGATCGGAATCAGCCGCTTGTGGTCCGTCATGACCTGGAAGCTGGATAGTCCGGAGAGGAACAGACGACACTTCTTCAGAGCCGATGCCACAGCTGTGGCTTCTAGCTAGCTCTATCGTGGCGTAACGGGACTCTGCTGGCGTCAGAAATCGTGAGCCCGCCTGCACCACGCGCCACGTTCCGTCCTCCTGCTGCTGGCGCAGGACGAAGCTGAGTCCCTTCAGCCGACTGGCGTCTGTCGAGAGCGACGTCGGACGGCTCGGGTTGAAGTGGGCCATCGTTGGGACGGAGGTCAGTGTTGCATTCGCCAACTCGAGGGCACGCTCGTGATGCTGCTCACAGACAAACTCATTCTTGGTGCTGAGTAGTGGTCTGAGTGGCGCGAGGAGCTCTGACACGTCATTCACGAAGGAAGAGACCTGGTTGACGAGTCCAATAAAGCTCCTGAGGTCGGAGATGGTCCGCGGCATCGGGAACGACGATATAGCTGCTGTGAGCTGCGGGTCGGGTTTGTATCCCTCGCGGGATATGACGAATCCCGATAATGTCACCTTCTGCTTCGCAAGTTGCAGCTTCTTCAAGTTGAGGGAAATCTCTTCTCTTCGCAGCGCTTCATGAGGTGCGGGCGTCTCGGACGTGATCCTCCCTCGTGCGGCTGTAGATGTCGACGCCATCGACGACCTTCTTATAGCCGGTGAGACCCTCAAATTCCTCATCCATCCGCCTGATGTAATGCTCCGATATGGAGCCGGCAACGTACGTAGCACGGAGGAATGCATAGCGGCCGAACGGCGTTATGATGGTCGTCTGCAGTACGCTGTCCTCATGGAGGGGCACTGATGATATCCTTTGGATGCGTCGAAAACAGTAAACCATCTGGCGTCTGAGTCCACGATGGAGGCAACTTCCTCCAGTGGTGTCTGGGACTGATACTGCTCCCTGCGGACGAACTTGTTGAGCCGTGACAGGTCGACACAGAGCCGGATGCCTCCTCCTTTTTTCGGCTCTACCACGATCGGTGTGCACCACCCCATGGGTTCCTTAACGGGGACGATGATTCCCTCGGACTCCAGCTTCCGCAATTCTTCTTTCAGGGGCTTGCGTAGCGATAACGACACGCGTCGCGGGCTTGTAGCGCAGAATGGCACTGCAACTTCCTTCAAATATATCTTGAAGTATTTTCCGGGCATCACGCGGATACAGCCGTCGAGGACTGTGGGGAACTCTGCTGGGATGTCCGGGAACGATGAGTCCAAAGCCTCGGTGTTGCCGCCACCAGCAACCTCCACGGGGTTGACACCAGGGTCGCTCGGTGGCGCTGATGTCATGCCACTAGAGTCCTCTGTGCGCCGGGCTGATTGGTTCACGGGCGGCGAACTAGGTGGCGCTGGTGACCTGGTGTGACGTATAAATTCAAGATGCGTTAGCGTGAGGAATGATAGCGTGAGAATGATTGAGGTCATATTCTAAGTTATAAACATTTAACATAAAATATACTTGACATTCTGTCAGCTTTCTTGAAGCAACAAAGCAAGTTATACTGAAAAGAAAGACGTCTATTTTATATCGAACGTCGAAAACAAAAGGGAGCTATGATTAAACAGAAGGTCGTAGGAACGTCACGATAAGTGAGAGACGATTGAATCTTCGATCTCCCCTTGTGAGACGCCTTGCACCTTCAGACGGGATTTATTTGCAGATCTGAGATCTTCCCGTCTTGGCGAATCTGTAGCGATTTCAAATGTTCTTAGTTAGCAACAGGAAATCTTTAAATGAAAAACATGTCCAGAAAGTGACGGTGCTATGGTCTCCTGGGGCCCGCATTCCCACGTCCAATTTAATCACAAACAAGCCTGCCAATACCGTGAATAAACAAGCAAAATCACAAACATTGGAGCGGCGATATCCGCATTGCTCAAATCTTGTGGAAAATTAAAATGCCAACAGTGAACGAGCTGAGGCTTTGTCTGGGCAGATTACCAGAGCCGATATACGTGATACCCAGTCGTTATTGACAATAACCAGACAAGGCTGTCAGAAACGTTCATTCCGCTTTATTCAGATGTGCAACATAATTACAAAACATATTGTCACGACTCTCAGTTGATGCGAATATTAGCAGCAAGCAAAGCTGACGTTCTAGTGACAGTTTGAACTTTGAAGTTGTGTAGTTTGGGGAAGCGAGACAGAGCAGAGAAATTGGAAGTAACTGAGCGTTCAAAACAAAAGACTTGAGCCGTTGATTAATTGGGAAAAGGGGAGGAAGGCCAAAAATGAGCACTGATAAAGAAGGAAGACTGAAGTACACCTTCGCAGTCGCATTTGGTCGATGGACAAAACTATTTTGAACACTCTTGTTTATTGTTTATTGTGTATTGTGTATTGTGTATTAGTTCAAGAACCGCCACAGGCCGAAGCCCACTTACAGTTGCAGTCAAGTTATATACACACACAAACACACACACACATGCACACACACACATACACACACGCACAACCACATTCTCACTTTCACACACTTACACCTGAAACATGATGACTGGACACAAAATTAAATGAATAAGTATACAACTACCCTAGCACAAAGTGAGTGTACAAGATGCAAAAAAAAAGATACGAAAGGCGCAAAGGTGCTAAAAGTACGAAAAGTGCAAAAGTGCCAAACGAATGAAAGCAGCAATGAAAGGTATTGCCACTGGTGTTAAAAATCGCTAGTAAAAGTAAGAATAAACTGTCAAATAAGCGCAGTTACGGCCAAAAGGCATAAGAACCAATACAAAACAGACTTAAAATAAAATAAAAGCCGGTTACAAGTCGCAGAAAGACGCGCGTGAGCCAGACTCATGCAAACACCCGCTAACTTAGGTATGTACCTTGACTATCAACAAACTTGGCAATATCTGATCTCAGAGCACAGGACGGTTGAAATAAGCCAGTCTGTGGGCTGCTCTGTATGAGAGATTTAAACATTTGAGGAAGGCAAACCAAAAAGCCCCTCTTCACCGAATCTACTCTACCACTTCCGCGAGGTACGTGGAAGAGTTCGGGGTGCCGCGTACGTCGGCCAGGAACAGATAACGGAAACATTGCCACGAGGTCGGCGCAGTCCAGACGACCACTGAACACGCAGCGCGCGAACATAAGATCAGATTGAGACAGACGCGACCTGACCGATGCGCAGTCAAACATTTCTAGCAGTGATGCGTAATCGAGTGGGGGACACGAAGCCTCAGTCATTGAGCCCAGCCACATCAGAAATCGGTGTTGCAGGCGCTCGAGTCTGCATAGGTGGGTGACTGTAGCGCCAGACCAGGTCACACCACCGTATTCCAGCACTGATAGCACATGCGCTTTGTAGGCGACAAGGACTGCAGCGTGGTCAAACCGTGTTCTGTCTTGGCGAGTCGACACCTGCATGCTTCTCATGACCAGCCCCAGCATACGGTTCGCCTTGGAGACAGCGGCATCCACATGGTCTGCAAATGTGAGCTTAGCATCTTAAATGACGCCAAGGTCACGCAATCGCACGCATCGCTCGAGCTGATGGCCGTCTAGCGTATACGCGGCAAGATGAGGTGGTGAGCGCAAGGTAAAGGTGATTGACATGCACTTAGCTGGGTTAAGTTTTAGAAGCCAAGTTTTGGACCACAAACTGAGGCGGTCTAAGTCGGCCTGGAGAGAACGAGCGTCCTCTGGGGACTTGATTCGGTGGAAAATTTTGACGTCGTCTGCATATGACAGAGGCGATCTTTTGATGTGATTGGGAAGGTCAGCGACGTAGCAAGTGAAGATAATTGGGCCGAGAACATTGCCTTCCGGCACTCAGGATTGCACCGAGATACAATCGGAGTGCTTCCCGTTGATGATGACTCTTTGTGATCGCTGGCTTAAGTATGACTCAACCCAACTGAGTGCAAGTCCAGAGATATTAAAAGAGCACTGAAGCTTATGTAAGCTTGTGTAAAGGGAGCCTATGACTCACACTCGTAAAGGCGGAAGAATAATCAGTGTAGATAGCGTCTGTTTGAGACCCCTTTGTCAGTGAGGTCTAGCAATTATTAAAAAAACAAGCTAAGTTGCTAACGCATGAACGTTTCGGAAGAAAACCGTGCTGAGAAGAAGGTAATGCAGGGAGGCATGCATGGAGTAGGCCCTCACACACCACTCTCTCTAGAATTTTGGAGCAAATTGCTAACAGTAAAACTGGTCTGTAGTTGGTTGGAAGCTTTTCAGAGCCTTTTTTGAAGACTGGGATAACATTGGCCCGCTTCCAAGTTGACGGGAACACCCCGGAGCGCACTGAAAATCGACACATTAAGTCGAGAAGAATCGCAAACTCTTCCGCGCATTCGCGTAAAATCCTGGCACTGAGGCCGTCAGAGCCACATGCCTTGTGTGGACTGAGCTCACTGAGCTCACTCTGCATAGAGGGCACCAATTCTTGCCGTTTCGTCATAAGGATCGACTTTTCACTAAAACTATTCGCCGGCCTTCCATACGAACTCGTCATTAAGCAAACATTTCAATAATCCGCAAAACAGATCGACATTAGGCAAAACGTTTCGTCATTGAAAGACATTGTTTGTCATTGGGCATTAACATAATGATGTTTCAACAAAATCTTCTATGGATTTTTGTTCATTAATAGAAAGATACCGTCAATTATAAAAACAGATCGAAAACAATTCAAAACATTTAACCCTATTTGCTACGGAGAGCAAATTTCCCTCCAGTGGTTTTTAGATTGCCGTTCTCAAATCGTTAGGCCTAGCGTTTCGAAGCTTTGGGACTTCCCTAAAATTGAATTTCGGGTGTTGAGTGAAAATTTGAACAAACTCGGTCCGGTAGGGGCGGCGCCAGGCCTTTGTTTTTTGGGGAAAATACTCTGACATGATTGAACCGTTTTGAACGAAATTTCGCGAAAACCGACTTAGCAAAAATGTTTTTTGACCTTTCGTGACCTCCAACGCCTAAGCCGTCCACCTAAGGTCAAATTTGACATCATTGCGATAAGAAATTTCAAGAGCTGTCGATAACTTTTTCGTTTCTTTCTAACAGTTTTAGTTACCGAGAAAATCGGGGATTTCTGAAGCGCTGCCCGAGCTACTCTTGCTGTCCGAGCTACTCTATGGAAAAATTTGACCTTCGGTGGCCTCAGGTGACCTCAATATTGACCTGACCTAAAAATGAACTTTCTAGTTTCTGTAGTCATTGCACGAGCTATCTAACGCCGTTTACCGCTCGTCGTTACGTTACGGGGTTTTCGAGATCTTAGGCGGGGGGAGGGGGGTGGGGGGGGGGGGGTAGAAATCAACCCTCCCGGCAAACGGTGTTTGGCGCGAGCCCCCGGCGGTGCGCGGGTTAAAGTTTACAGCGAACCGCCGGCGGTGCGCGGGTTAAAGTTTACAGCCACCGGTTTTGTTATGACTCTGTGGTATCTAGTTTGGGACCTACAAGTCAATACAAATTGCCTCAATATCCTCGATCATCATGCAGGACATGCATAGTGAAGCATGATGTAAGAAAACACATGATTGGTTAAATGTAATATTGGAACATTGACACTTGTTTCGAAAAGAGAGGCTGATAAAAAGGCAAAGATAACTGTACAAACGGAGTGTAATGGTTCAGCACTATACCTTGTCTAATGAAAAGGTTGCAGCCAAACGTTCAAATGATGACAGCACGTGAGTAGTTTCAAACGAACTTCATGACGTCTACCGATGAATGTTTCGAAACTGCTGAGGGCACTTCGGCAGCAACCTTTTCAAGGAACGAGGGATACAGCCAGCTAGTTAACGCACCCGAGGAACTTGCTCCTGAGAGACCTCTGCAGGGAGAAGCGTGACCTCAACTCCTCCGATCCGTTCTCCAGTTCGGAGGAGTGCGGATACATTGAGTAGCGACTCTCGTGGCAAATGCTCTTCTGGAACTTGTTCTTGAACTCGCGCTTAAACTTCTCCTGCCGGGAAGCCAAAGCCGTTGTTAGTCACGTGGAAACTAAGTGGATTGAGCGAGTTCCCAAGATTCAACAGCGCAGCGCATTCATTCACTTCGGTCGCTTGGGTCAATGGTAAGGATGTGATAAGACAAGTTTTCAGGGAAGTGTCATCCTTGAAATATTCCTCAAAACTTGGCAGTTTCAGGTATTCTGAGGTGAAAGAAGCAAATATTGCACTAATTTTGGCGGCAAATTCATATCCTCAGAGGAATCAACGCGTTTCTCTTTTAAATAACGCGAGCCGCTCACGTTCCCACAGCCGGCTGGGCTCAGGACAGCCTCCGATTGCTCGGGCGGCTGGTCGGGACGCTCGGGCGCGGCAGCCAATAAATCCGATGTCAGAAAGTCGGCCATCTGGCAAAAAGGCAAACAGAAACGAACTCTTCTTTACAGACGTCTAGGTAGAGTTTTGTGCCTACAAATGAGCCTTAGATTATGCTGTTTCTATAGTAAGGCTACAAATCTGCTCTTCAGCTCAAAACCTCATGTTAAAGGTCGACACGTCCCTTTCAACAAAACGTTCGCACAATTTGTAAGAAAATGCATTCCTCGCTGGTAACATGTGTAGCCAAAACAGACCCTCGAGTCACTGCGTCGTGGTGAGACATGAGAATGAGGTGGAGGACAGAGAGAGAGAGGAGATTCAGAGGTGAACATAAGTCCCACGGGTGAAAGACACAGCCACAGGCGACTCCTTTTCTCGATGCCGATAGATGGATGTATGTTACGTTAACGTTTCGTTATATCGTTAACGTTAAGTTATAACGCCAACGTTACGTTATAACGTTAACATTACGTTATAACGTTAACGTTACGTTATAACGCTAACGTTACGTTATGAAATTAACGTTACGTTATAACGTTAACGTTACGTTATAACGTTAACGTTACGTTATAACGTTAACGTTACGTAATGACGTTAACGTTACGTAATGACGTTAACGTTACGCTATGTTATAACGCTAACATTACGATAACGTAATACGACTCACGTTCCACGTGACGTTGATGAACGTTAGACTTACGTTGTAGATGCCGTAGATGAAGGGGTTGCAGCAGCTGTTTGCCATCGCTAGCCAGTGAGAGCAGAAAAATATCACGTTGATGTACCGGAACCTGAGACAAGACAAATCGTCAACTCAAGGTTCAATTGTGCCCTGATGAAGTTCCCATTTAACATCGACGTATTCAGTTTCCGAAAGTGATGTGGCCGTTAGACTAGTCGACCAATTCACTGCCGAACATTATGGCTGTTTTGCTTGAGGTTCAATGGATAGCGTAGAGTGATTATTAATCACCCTGCTTACTTCACAATTAGTAGCAGTTACGGCATAAGTCTATTCTGCGAAATGTTGTTCATTATTGCACGTTTCAATGGACATTGAGACGGAAAGTTGATACATATTACAGTTTAATCGAGTCGCATCGGTGGTGATAAAGGTACGTACTCTAAGATGTTGGGGAAGATGGAGAACACGACGTAAAACAGGTGGAAGGGCAGCCAGCAGATGACAAACATGACCACCACTATCACCAGCATCTTCAGCACCTGAGGACAACAGATGAGTGCATTGGATCAGGTCGTGACCACCACTTTCACTATTCACTGGCATCTACACTCTACATTGCTGAGGACAGCAGGCGAGTACTCTGGATCAGAATATGACCAGCACTATCGCCGCCATACTGAGTGCCTAATGATACTGAACTGAAGACACTTTTGCAGGACACTGATGCTGTAACATTATCAGTGACATTTTCTTCACTATTTCCTTTGTGATGCAAATAACAACACATATTAGAAGAGTAGCAGTATTATTAACAAAGTCTTGAGGGCACGTTAATTGCAAATTGGACAGAACGTATGTAAGATACTGGTGCTACAAAATTATCACTGACATCTTCTCCAGTAATTCCTGTGTGATGCAAATTAGAACATTTATTAGAAGAGTATCAGTATTATCAATAACGTCTTGAGGACATATAGATTACAAATTGGAAAGAACATAGCTCAGCACCGCATATTCATCTGAATCGACAACAAAGATCCGGAGGAAGTATGTACGGTGATGATGTTGGGGTTTTGGCGCACACCGACATGCGCTTTCACGTGGCACCCACGAGGAAGGAAATCAAACTGTCCCATATTACAGAAGTAAATAACGTGAACGTCGTCGTACTCTGAAGCGCGAGTTCAACGACAACTATCTACAACACATAAACCTTGGCTGAGTTTCTGTCATCACAACAATCACATAAGTCTCAATCGTCCCAACTGTCGGTGATTGTGTGTCTTGTGTGCATCTGTCCGTGGGTGTATTGTTGGTGTTTTACTAGCCGACCTTGACGGTGACGCATCACTCTTAATAACTAAGAAGTTCGTGCTAGTCGGGAGGTGAACTGGCCGAAGAGCTCCATCCAAAACGCTCCAACGACGGAAGGTCGTGTGGCGTTGATCTATTTTCGGCGAGCCACTTGACACTGAATCTCTGTCATTACGGACATGGACTGCGTGGCTCAGGACGTAATGCAGCGATGATAGGAGGGTGAACAATTGACGGCCAATCCTCGCGCCAGTTTGAAGAGCTCTTGTGGCTCGGCGAAGCTCACGGGTTGTTGCTAAAAGGGTTCTCGCTTTCAGAGATTGTCCGCGCTTCAGTCATACTTAGAGTGAAAATCTATAAATGGACTAATTTTCTGGGTAGACATTGAACCCTAAAAATTGACGCTGTCACCGTGCACACCCAGCCTCATTCAATTATTTGCCGTATCAATTAAGTATCAATGTAATTAATTAAAAGAATCAATACATTGCAAAGTAAAGACATAACCTCATAAGGTCATAACAGTCAATTTACTCAACCAAACTACCTAAGTAACATTTATTCGGCCATAAATTTTAAGGTTGAATGTAATGAACTTATCTCTGGTTGCTCCGCTGGTTTCCGACCAAGGAAACCAGAAATATCGTTGGTAATAACCAGGGCAGATAAAAAACACGATTTATTCGGAAAATATTTGACAGCCTTATCCTATGGCCCCTACAATGCCGGCCATCACTATAATAACTGAACAATATTATGCCTCACAAATTTCCCAGACGCCGTACTTAATTAAATTCACGATCCGATCGCGACTGAAATTCAACCGGACCATACCACAGCACATCCGCAAACCACATAGCCCAGCAAATCCAACCTTACAACTTCCGAACGTAATCACGCTAATGATTCGATAGCAAGTCCGTTTATAATCGTCTATAACAATCCACGAACTCACCAGGCCCACTATCCGCACGTGACCCACTCTGGCTCGGAGTGGTTTCCAGAACCGCCATCAAGCCTCGCAGTGGCGTCTCGCCCAGCCATCATCGCCCAGGCCCGCTCGTCAGACAAATTGTCGGACCCGCGCATCGACCCGACGATAACGCGCCCGTCCGTCGCTGTTCCAGCGCCCAGTCTGCACGCTGGCCGTGCTCTCGAATGGCGACAACTTTGACGCGCCCCCGTTTGACGATGGTCAAAGTGGCGCGGAGGTGACGGTGACGGTGGCGGCGGTGGTGGTGGTGGTGGTGGGGAGTGGGTGGGAGGAAGTGGGAGGGAAGAGCAGCGCGTGGCCGCCGCGGTGGCAGCAGGAGGATCATCCCATTTGTTAAGCATTGCCACATTTTCTGAAATAATGTGAATATTATAATACAAGACAAGCTTATGATGTGCTCCCACTGGCGGATCCAGGAAGGAGGGGGGCATTAGGGGCAAATGCCCCCCCCCGCAGCGCCGGAAATTGATGAAAATTTGCACCTTTCCCGCTCTGGAAGGAAATCTAAGCAACTTGTTAGAAGGAAAATTTGTTTTAAAACGTCTAGCAAGGCATAAGGAAGCGATATCCGATGAGTTTTCTGAAATTCGCGAAACTTTTTT
>JARFNZ010126294.1:0-11711 GCA_031763405.1 Balanus nubilus
CCCAGGCCCACCGAGCGGCCGGCCCAGGCTCACCGTGCGGCCGGCCCAGGCTCACCGTGCGGCCGGCCCAGGCCCACCGTGCGGCTGGCCCAGGCCCACCGTGAGGCACTGACCGCTGTTGGAGACCATGATGGTCATGAACTCCTTGCTGACGGCGGAGACCAGTCCCAGCAGGAAGCCCGACGGGCTGGTCGTGGTGAAGCCCACGCGGATCGTCTCGGCGATGGTCGACTTGTAGCTGCCTTCCAGTTCGTACTTGATCGTGTAGCTGCGCGTCATACTCACGCCGATCTCTGAACGGAGGGGGGAAGGGGGGGGGGGGCGTTAGGATGTCCAGTTTGTACCGACGGACTATGTCCAAGAGGGTGGATCAGGGAACAGATGAACAGGCGCCAACGGCTGATGTCAGTTCACTTCGGGCAATCGAGATTAACATAGTTAAGTCTTAAGTCTAGCTCTACCTACAGTGTTCCGTAAATAAGTTTCAAGCATTAACCCGCGCCCCGCTGGGGTCTCCAGCCGAACGCGCCCCCGCTGGGGGGGGGGGGGGGTAAATATTACCCCCTTCGTATCTCCCAAACCAAGCGTCGCAGCGGGACGCGCGAGGCGGCAAACGAAAGCTCTCGATAAAACAACCCTAAACAGCACTTACAATTTTCTTAACAAGGTCAAAGGCCAGGTCAAGGTCAGGTCAAAGGTCAAAATCACCTTTTTCGATTTATTGGCTGCAGAGACCAGACTATCTATCGCAGCGAGCCCAAACTCAGTCAAAATGCTTCCAAGTATTAGAGGAGGGCACTGCTAGAACATGAGCCCCATACTAAGTACAGGTCAAGGTCAAGGTCAGGTCACAAAAGGTCACTATGAGCACAAGTTAAATAAAAGCCGTATGATACATGTTTTATGGGTTGTTTCAGACATAGAAATCGATGGTAACGGTCATTTTACCATTTGATCCCATTTTAAGTGAGGGTCAGGCCAAGGTCAGGTAAAAAAGGTCAAATTTTGAACTTGATAATTTGTTATAAAAACACATGATTATGAACCAGTCTTCTCCAAGCAATCCAATGGTGTCATTCGTTTTTACGTAAGTGGTCTATAAAAAAAAAAAATATAATTCACATATTAGAGCCATTTGGGGGTCAAAGATCAAGATATTTATTCGAAATTCGGTATAGCAATTGCTTAGAGATTGCTATTATATATATTCCGTTTTTTAAACAAAGTCAAAATTTTGGATTTTGTTCATTCCCCAAAATATGTAAAAAAAAAAAAAAAAAAATTGGGGGTCAAAAACCAAGAATATCAAAAATCCGAGATAGCCATTTAGAAGAGAATGTCATTTCCTTTCTTTTGACGGCTTATTTTTTTCATTTCGTTTCAAAACTCAATGTTTTATGAGCGTTCACACATTTGTCGATTTTAGACCGAAAATGGCCTGACACGACGTCACTCAAACGTCATTTCAAAAAAGGTTTTCGGCCGATTTTTTGAAATTTTCTAGGAACACGTCAAATTGAAGCCAGATAAGCTACCGAAAGTTTCACGTCGATATCTATAATCGTTTTGAAGCTATTGCGAAAATCCGGGAGGGGAGGTCAAATTTACCCCCCCTCCCCCCCCAGCGGGGCGCGGGTTAAAAATGAACGTGTCTGAAACTCGATATAACGATCATGTCGATAGATTAAACAGGGCCTAAATTTCATTCTAATTGACACCAAACTGCCAACAGACTGCGCATGATGGGCGTAAAATGACCTACGCCTTCACCACGCCGTAAACCCCAATAAGTAAACAAACAACAACTGCGCACGTACACCAGCACACATCAATTTTGGTTAGGATAAGGCCCCTTCGGTCGGATTCGACCATTGCGGAACCATGGGATGAAGGAGAAGGGAAAAAGTGGGCCAAAATGGAACGCCGACCGGGTGACCGCCCATGACTTTTGGATGCCAACCCCGGCGCTATGCCGCGGGAAGGCCCCGTGCCATGCAGACGGCCACCACTACCGGGGGACGGCTCGAGGGCCGCCACATACCCGGCGGTCGACGACCACCAGACCCGGGCTAACGTGGGCGTGACAGAGGACCGGGGATCGGTTGTCGGGAGGATAAAAAGGGATCTGAGCACACGTCAATCACCAGCGTTCTATATCTACCCGCTACCCTCTCCGAACATCCTCAGCGCGTCGGCGTGCCACTCACCGTCGGCGCAGATGGGACCCTTGAAGGCGGTCCAGCGGCAGTTGCAGCTGTAGTCGGAGTAGCCCTCCACGCAGGTACCGTTGTTCAGGCAGGGCGAGCTGGCGCACTTGCCCTGGCAGCCGACCGAGACGCCGTAGAGCGGGCCCCGGTACACGCTGCCGCGCTGAACGGACGACCACATACCGCGCTCCGTCAGGTACTTGAGGTTCTGCAGCTGGCCGTTCACCATCAGCGCGCGCAGGCAGCCCACGAAGCCGTTAGAGTACTTGGTGTTGGCGCCTGCCGCGGCGGGAAGACACGGGGTCAGGTTAACGCAGCAAGGACGACTCGAGGAGTGATTCGAGAAGGAACCATACGTGACGGGGTATCTTATTCAGTGCTACTCAACTCCCGCAGCCGCCGCTGTTTAACATAGCAAATACGTCCAGTTCGTGTCCCACTACTGCGGCCGATTTGCCGCACGCCCCACCCCACCCACCAACTGGCCACCAACGAGACCGTGCAAGATACCCCGCCCGCCGCTCCCAGCCCCGCCCCGACCCGTACCCACCCGTCCAGCCCTCCACCGCACACCGACTCTCGGCCGGCGCGGCACCTACCGACGATCAGCTTGGAGGTGAGCTTCATCGATCGGACGGGCCCCTCGGGCTCATCGACCTCATTCCGGAGGGAGTTGTCGAGGAGCACGCGGCCCTGTTTGCGGTTCCGTTCGACCAACACCGAGTGCCAGCGGTCATCGTTGAGTCGGCTGCTGACCTCGACTGTGACGCTGATCGGCACGGAGCCGGCCCGGTATTCAAACTGTATCGAGTTACCGCCTGACATACACAGGACATACAGGGTCAGACGGCCACACCAGGAGCCGGCCCGGTATTCAAACTGTATAGAGTTACCGCCTGACATACACAGGACATACAGGGTCAGACGGCCACACCAGGAGTCGGCCCGGTACTCCAGCTGTACCGAGTTACCGCCTGACATACACAGGACATACAGGGTCAGACGGCCACACCAGGAGCCGGCCCGGTACTCCAGCTGTACCGAGTTACCGCCTGACTAAAATGGATTCGTTTCAAGGCTGGGAGACTGCGGCGATGGGCATGCTCACCAACGATGGAGACCTTGAGGTAGTCGTCGGGGCCCTCGATGTGCAGGAAGGTGCCCGACTCCTTGGTGGTGCGGAACTCGAAGTAGATGTCTCCGCTGTAGCCCATGTCGATCGGCGGCAGGTCGATGGTGGCGTCCGACAACCGGAACGTCACTGTGTTGTCGAACACCGCTGAACGAACACGAGACGAGCGTCAGCCACATACATCATGTAATACTGCTCCCTAGCGTGCCCCTCAACCTCTGCAGCATCAAAGGCAGAGACAATACACGCAGAGGCAAGGCAGAATTCAGACGTGGAACGGACATTGAGGTCCAGCAGTGGCGACCCGTGTGGTATTTTGCGGCCGACGCCGGTCGCACATACCGTCTCCCTGGCAGACGAGCGCGCCGACTCGGAAAATGCCCCGCCGGGAGTCTCCGGGCGCGCCGGTGTCGCCGAAGCGCAACTGTCGGACGGGCAGGTCCTGTTTGAAGACCAGGTCTCCGCCGTCAGTTGTCTCCTCGTCCTGGCCTGTCGGACCAGCAGAAGCGCGAGGGTAGTCACTGACTGCTTCACGACGCGGACGGGTTAGGGGGGGGGGGGGGGGGTGTAAGCTTCTGCCACATACAGAGTGTAACGAAATTAGCATGACATGTATTTGTGCGCAGTTCCCGCTCGCACTCGTCCCTGTGTGGAGGTAGGAGCAGAGGAGTTTGGGTGAATCCGTACCTGGGCTTCCAGCCCACACTGTCCCGGCGTCGTGACCTTTGGGCAGTGACCCGAGCCCTCAGTTCGGGACAGGTCACAGCCAGAGTCACTTGTCAGTTTTCCTCCAGGGCAACAATGATAAAATAATACAGCCTCTCCTTTCGCAGCAAAGCTGTTGGAATGGTTCATGGTGGTATGAGCGAGAGTATCGTCTGTCGTCAGCTGGACATAAGCAGAAGCCAGCTGCACGTCTGGCTGAAACGTGAGAAGCTGGGGCTGGGCCTGCAGACCCAGCCCAGCCACTGCCGCAAGACCGCTCTCCACCCGGTGCCCAAAGGAGTCATCAAAATGGCGGCGGAGAAACGTCACTAAGCGACCCGGAAACTCGCCCGACGGCTCACCAAGGCAGGCTACAAGACCTCCCACATGTTGGTCCACCGCCACCTGCGCAACAACCTGAGTATGCGGCCATCAAACTGAAGCGGACGCTAACACTGACAGAAAAACAACGAGACCATCGACTGAAGTTCGCACGAGAGCACGTACACTGGTCGGAGGAAGACTAGCGGAAGGTGGTCTGGCCGTACGAGTCGCCGTTCGAGCTGTTCCACCCTCCGAACCGCTACAAGGACCGTGTGTGGTGCCGACCGTGTGTGGTGTGACGTGCCGACCGTCCCCAGCGTCAAACATCCGGCCAAGATCCCCGTCTGTGGCATGTTTAGCTACCGTGCACTGTCCCAGCTGCATGTCTTGCCCCAGAAGACCACCATCGACGGCCGGTACTACTAGAACAACATCCTGGTCAACGAGTGCCTGGAGGACCTCAACCGGACGGCGCTGGAGGACTCGATTTTGAAGTGCACGTTGATGCTAGATCCAAGCCAGGCCCTGTTCATGCAGGACGGCACGCCGTCTCACAGCGCCAAGAAGACACAAGACTGGTGCCGGGAGAACCTGCCGTCCTTCTGGGCCAACGGGGTATGTCATGGGGATAGCCCCTATCTCAACCCCATCGAGAACTTGTGGGGCATTGTCCAGCAGGAGGTGAATCTGACGGTGCCCACCACCACCACGGCCCAACTGGCGGCGAAGGCCAGGACGGCGTGGAGACGGATTAAGCCCAGTGTGCTGGAGAGCCTGGTGGCTGGGATGCCCCAGCGCATGCGTGATTGCCTTGCTGTGAAGGATGGCTACATTGGTAAGTAAATGGGAAAACGTCACCTAGTTTTGTTTTTCGACACGAGCGAAAAACACGATGTCCGGATAATTTCGTTACACCCTGTACAGAGGGCGGAGGCTTTGGTGTTCTAGACAAAGCATGGCCCACTGGTCAACTCAGCAGGCGAAGTTCAGCGTACAGACGGCTGCGAGCAGGGGAACTCCCGCCGCCGTATCTCCGGAGCAAAGCTGCAGGAGATTCACAACAGCTGCACACACACACGAACACAATGTCTGGATAACCACGCTAACAGTGACGGTGACTCGACTGCACCACTGTGTGACTGTACGAGGCAGGGGGGGGGGGGGGGCAGGACACAGTCGGCGGGATACAGCGGGTGTCAGGACAGGGTCCCGGCCTGGCCGCCACCACTGGAGACTGGAGAGATAAGACACCCACCGGCGTCGCAGTTGCAGTCCTTGGTGCGGTCAATGCAGGTGCCCTGGATGCCGCAGGCGCACTTCCTGCTGCCCGGCTGCGAGCCGCCCCAGTAGTCCATGATCTCGTTATTCCGTGACACCCACCAGGAGAAGGGCTCGAACGGCTCCCCCTCCCTGACGGGCGTATTGAGGAGCCGTGCGCGCCGGCACGCATAGAACAGCTGCTGGCGGCAGCTCAGCGAGGAGTTGATCAGCCGGTCAATCTGCCGACAGAGACAGGACGGCGGCCGGTCAGAGGTGAGGGCCGTCAGAGTCGGGTGGTGTCCCGCCAAAGACCGGGGGCAGGGCAGAGGCGTCCCTCCCTACACAGGGGTACCGGGGCAGGGCAGAGGCGGGGTGTCCCTCCCTACACAGGGTAACCGTGGCAGGGCAGAGGTGGGGTGTCCCTCCCTACACAGGGTAACCGTGGCAGGGCAGAGGTGGGGTGTCCCTCCATACACAGGGTAACCGTGGCAGGGCAGAGGTGAGGTGTCCCTCCCTACACAGGGTACCGGGGGCAGCGCAGAGGCGTCCCTCCCTACCAGGGTGGTCGGGGCAGGGCAGAGGTGGGGTGTCCCTCCCTACACAGGGTAACCGGGGGCAGCGCAGAGGCGTCCCTCCCTACACAGGGTGGTCGGGGCAGGGCAGAGGTGAGGTGTCCCTCCCTACACAGGGTAACCGTGGCGGGGCAGCGGGCAGTACTGTGGAGTGGACCTCTCTCGTCCCCGTCCCTCCTGCGGCACGGACCTGGCGCATGTCGGCGTCGTAGGTGACGTAGCGGGAAAAGCTGCCGCGCCGCTCGAAGCCGTCGACCATCTGGTCCCCGAGGGCGTCGTGCTGCAGGTGGGTCTCCACCTGGCCCTCGGGCGTGTGTACGCAGGTAACCGGGAAGGGGGCCAGCCGACCCGAGCCGTCCACATCGATCGTGACGCGCGCCCACCGCGAGCCGCGCTGGTTCATGAAGTACTGGGCACACGACAGCGGGTTGGTGGCTGCCGACAGAGGCAGGGCTCAGCCGTCAGGGGTCAGGGGTCAGGTTTCAGGGGTCAGGTTTCAGGGGTCAGGTTTCAGGAGTCAGGTTTCAGGGGTCAGGTTTCAGGGGTCAGGTTTCAGGGGTCAGGTTTCAGGGGTCAGGTTTCAGGGGTCAGGTTTCAGGGGTCAGGGGTCAGGGGTCAGGTCACTGGGACCAGGACAACGCTGACACGGCGGTCGGCTCTATGCAGTCAGACGCCCATCCATCACCACAACTTCGGTTGGTTTTTAGCTCACAATCCATGCAGCCTTTCGAGCGCAGTGCCCGTGACAACTCCGGTCCCTCTCCGCCCCCGTCACTCACAGGCGTGGCAGACGGCGCCCGTGTAGCCGGTGTCGCGGCAGTCGCAGATGAACTCCTGAGACGTCTGTTTGCACCGGCCGCCGTGCTCGCATGGGTTCGGGTTGCACCGGTCCTCCATGTCGCAGGCGTCGATCAGGATGTGCTCCGGCTTCACCATGTTCTGGTGGAGCAGGACGGCGTCGTTAGCATGCAGCTGACATGGGGAGGTCCGGCCGGTCCAAGAATCGGCGGCTTCAAGGTATACATTGACATCGAAACAAGGACAGGTGCTCTACTGATATTTTGATTCGTGGTCACTTAGGCGGACACGGCGAGGTCTGGTGCATTGACCCCGTGATAACACGACTAAGAAGTCAGATTCATGACGAATCAGACGAATCGTTGGGTAACGGATCCGTCGCAATGTGAAGTTATGGCAGATTCGTTGGAGGGCCGGTCACGTCCCTGTCAGAGTTCCGTGACGCCACGTCCAGGAGCGTGCCGCGGTACGTCGCCCGGTTACCTGGGTGCCGAGCTGCAGCGGGCTGTGCTGTCCACCGCCGGCAGACATGCTCCTCATACAGCCCAGGAAGCCGGGGTTCTCCGAGCCTTCCATTCCGCCTGTACAACCCAGACACACACAGGAGGTCAGTCGGGTATTAGCATAGAGACAGCCTAGGACCAGGAAAACTCATCCCATCCCTCATGTTCATATAGTGGACAAACACAAGTAGAGCAAGTGGAAGAAATAAGGGACTACGTATTTCACGTTAAATCCTACTTTAGCTTTAACAGAGAACATAGGTACACAATCCAGCTCCACACCAATAATCCGCCGCCGACCCCTGGGGGGGCCGGTGCCGACTACTGACCTCCGAACCGGTACTCGACGCCGGCGGTGAACTTCATCAGTCGCCGTGTGTGGGTCGGGTAGCCGTCCAGCACGGTGGTGACCTTGTTGGTGGCCAGCGCCACCGTGGCCGCGTGCCAGCTGCCGTCGTCATACAGACGCTCCAAGGCGTCCAGCACCACCGGCTGCTTCATACCCGTGGAGACGATGGCCACCTTGAACCGGCCGCCCTCCAGGAATATCTGACGACACACACAGACGCATCGGGGTGATGAGACGGGTATAGCATATGTACGAGGGCAACTCGGAAGAAAACAATAACACAAATAATGCTACATCAGTAAAATCATCACAGCGGAAAGGGGGAAAACCATTCGCCCGGGGTAGCTTGGAATGTCAGCATGCTAGTTCTGGAATACTAGCAGAAGGTGCGCTGCCGGAATCAAAGAGGACGGATGAGCCTCTGACTGGTCACGTCACAATGACGTAGTCGGTACCACTGCCGTTACCTTGACGTATCCGCTGCTGAGGAACTTGTGGTAGGCCAGCACGCCGTCCGGCTCGTAGGTGCGGAACGAGAAGGTGATGTTGAGCTGGGTCTGACCCTCGTTCCCGGAGACCTTGACGTGGGCGCCGCGGTCCTGGAAGGTGATTGGCACCACGTGCACCGCCTGCCAACACAGCGCACACACGAGAGCAGAGGTCAGCCGGGGTCAACTGAGACGGAGCGGCATGACACAGAGCTGGCCCGCAGGCACTATCGATGCAAGACATTTTTTAGTGCTGCCGAAACACCACAAACAAATGTTAGCAGTTTAGACACAATAAATGAGGCTTTTCTGTTCGGCAGTGAGCAGCGACACCATGCTTGTCGGGTTGTCGGAGTACCGGGTTGTCGGGGAGCCGGGGTGTCGGGGAGCCGGGTTGTCGGGTTGTCGGGGAGCCGGGTTGTCGGGTTGTCGGGGAGCCGGGTTGTCGGGGAGCCGGGTTGTCGGGGAGCCGGGTTGTCGGGGTGTCGGGGTGTCAGGGTGTCGGGGTGTCGGGGAGCCGGGTTGTCGGGGTGTCGGGTTGTCGGGGAACCGGGTTGTCGGGGTGTCGGGTTGACGGAATGTCGGGGTGTCGGGGAGCCGGGTTGTTGGGTTGTCGGGGAGCCGGGGTGTCTGGGTGTCGGGGAGCCGGGGTGTCGGGGAGCCGGGTTGTCGGGGAGCCGCGGACGGACGGGTCTCCCTTACCGGGCAGTTGGCCAGGCCGCCGAAGCTGCTGAAGTCGTCCCGGTTGCCGTCCCGAAGCTCGGCGATGAAGTTGGAGCTGTTGAGGTAGAAGTTCTCGATGCAGCCGGTGAAGTTGCTGAACACCTCGACGCCTTCCTTGATGTACGGAACGCCGCCCAGGTAAAACTGAAAACCAGCGGCAGCCCCATCAGGTACGGTGGTCTCCGCGCGGCCAGTGACAACAGTGAGCAAAGGCGGCAGATGAACGATCAACATTGCGACAAAGACCAGTCTGCGTTCGTGTTGACTTGTAGAGATTGAGTCTAAGCTAGCGTTATCTTGCTGTCGAGATCAAGCCTTCGTTGATGTTACCTTGCTGTTGAGGTCGAGTTACCTTGTTACCTTGTTAGTTACCTTGTTACCTTGTTAGTTACCTTGTTGAGCTCCAGTTACCCTCTTGTTAAGGTTGCTATATCATGCTGCTGTGGTTGCCTTACCTTGTTGTTGAGGGCGATATATCATCTTGCTGAGGTTGCCTTACCTTGTTGTTGAGGTCGAGCCGGCGGAACTCCCCGATGATCTCTGTCTCGACCCGGACCCGGTCCACGGTGAGACTGAGACTGCGCTCGTGCCGCTCTATGGCCACGTCGTGCCACAGGTGGTCATCGAGCAGTGAGCCCACAGCGAGGGTGGTCATCTGACCCGAGCCTGAGGGCAGACGGAGGTCACAGGTCACAGGCCAGCTGACACGAGCTTGAGGGGAGACGGAGGTTTGTGACATATGCTAACGAAAACAATAACTGTTAACAAACCGGTTACGTCCGACAGAATATGGTTCACAAATTTGTTCACAAGTTCTAACAAACTGCAGCCTGGTGTATTTTGGCTAACTGTTACAGCATCGAGTAAACAGATCACACTATATACCGCCGCTTCGTTCATCTATGCCTAACAGCAGTTCTTACAGAGGTCAACCCAGACACCTAACAAGGTCAACCCAGTCACCTACCGAGATCGACCAGCAGGTGGAGCTTGTCCTGGACCAGCTGGACGGCGAAGATGTCACCCTGGGCGCCCTTGCTGTACATGAGCACACCATCGGCCCGGTCGGTGCGGAACCGGAACTGGATCTTGTCCCCGTACGAGTGCACCTGGTGGCGCGTCAGGTTCTTCTCCACGAAGGCGTTGCCGTCGAAGAACATGGTGGTGGCCGCTGCGGCGGGGGACGAGGCCACAGGTCAGAGGCAGACAGGCATACAGACGCGGCGTCCCGATTAGTCGGACCGAGCTGGGGCCGCAACGGCCCAGGCGGAGGTCAGCTCGGGCGGCGAGGCGACGGGGCAGGGGGCAGCCGACAGAGTATAAGTGGCCGCTAGCGAAGTGGCCTAAAATATATTTTTTTTAATCGATTCCCATGAATTCATCTTAACTCATGCACACAAGACCACACACGAGACACTGGCCAGATAACTGGTACATTCATTCGTATCGTACTCATTTCAGCACTGTACGGGAGTAAATAATCAGATCGCAGTCCTGCAGCCCACTGGTGTAGGTATCTCGGGACTCTGTTAGCCAGCTCCCCGGCCGCGGAGCCACTGTCTGCACCTCCACTCACTGAACGTGCAGCCGTAGAGCTCAAGCCTCAGCGACATGCGTTCCTTCCAGCGCGTGGGCCGGATCCGGATGAACTGTGCCACCACGGGCACCTCCAGCCGGTTGGAGACCACCGTGTTGTCGTCAGAGTTGCCGGCGAAGCCCTGTGGTACGGGGGGGGGGGGGAGTCAGACGGGGTCAGACGGGGTCAGCGGCACACGGCCGGTCACAGAACGGCACGGGAGCGGTCACGGACACTCCGGTTGACGAACTTGACAAAGAAGATCACTTGATGGCGAAAACATCACGGAATATCCACTGACGGAGACAGCACCAATACCACAACCCAGCTTACCTTGCACAACTTAGCTTGTAAACTTGGTATATATAATTTAAGGCTTACTCTGATATTACCATCAGGTGGACTTGCTTTGAAATAAAGCGATTAATAATGCATATCACGAGCGTTTTCCGTCCGTCACAGTCAGGGAGAACCATATAGCCGAACAGCAGCTTATACGGGTAGGTAGGCGAGCAAGCATGCTATGCACAATGCAGTCTACACGATGCAATGCCTCAGATAATATATAGCTATGGATCATCGAAAATAACCCAAAAATAATACCGAGTTTTATCAGCATTGGCGTATTCACCCATGATCCACATGCGCTCATACAAAACAAGTTGTTAAAAAATACCTGACTGGTAGATTCTCAACAAAACGTAACACTACGGCAAAAAATCAGGCTGTCAGCTAAATGTAACACAAACCACAAACTGCCATCTACCAAAAAGCCACGCGCAAACAAACCAAACCAAAAGCAACCATAACAAGATAAAGCTCGGGATGTTTATATCCAAGCTGAAAACAGACACACTGGAGGCAGGCCACGATTCTGACGAGTCAGCAGGACATGAGATATGCAAACCTGCAGGGAACGCGACTGCGAACAGAATATGACGTAAACAAGCTGTCAACGACGACGCGCGAGCTGGTAGCATGTCACATTGCCACGCCATGCTAACTCTACCGACACAACAGGGCCGGACAGACATCACGGAGCCGGGGGGGGGGGGGGGGGGGGGCCTTTGTGCG
>JARFNZ010126305.1:0-11711 GCA_031763405.1 Balanus nubilus
TAAGCTCGGAGGGCCCCCCTACTCTTACTCCCCCCCCCCCCTGCCTGACGGTAGGGGGGGGGGCAACTGCACTCGTTGCCCCCCACCCCCCCTGCTGTGCCGCCCCTGGCCTGGGTGGTCACCCCCAGGTTCCCTGAAAACCCTGTCCGTCCCCAGGATCACATGACTTCAACATCAGCCATTTAGTGGCTGGACCCGCTAAACCCGTCACTGGCTCTCCGCGCAGCTGTTCGACCCTCCTAATTAAAAACTTTGTGGCGACGCTACTGTGGTATTGCGTTATGAGAAATACGGGAGAAGCAGTACGGGGTTTTACCCCTTCATTTTTATTTTATTTTACATATTCCTCCATGATCCGTCGTGCCGGCGAGGGCTGGCTGTCTGTTACCTTCCCTGTCGCCACCCAGCCTTGTGCCGTCCGTCGATACTGGAATGTTTGCCGGCTCCGACACCCACAGCAATGTGGCGCCAGGTGCCGCCGCCAGCAGCGAACGTCAGAGGTTTCCAGCCGCAAACACCCCGCTCACGCGTCATGCCGGGTGTCGCCACCGCCCGGCCGGGCCGTGTCGGCCTGCACGTTCAGCAGGCAGTCAAGGCTGGACCGCGCATTGCTGAAACTCCGCCCAGTGAGAGCCGCAGACCACTCGCGAACCGCCTTACCCTGGTATTACCCCGCGAACCGGGCCAGCTGGCCGGCATTGCCCCCGTAAATAGGACACAGGGAGGCGCTGGTTTCACCTCGCTTCATTACTTAAGGACAATGTTCTAGTTGTAGTCGAGGTTGTCGGCACGTTTAGGACATTGAAAACATGGCACGTCCTGGAATCTCAATCTAATCAATGCACGATCACGTGCCGCTGAATTGTCTCGACAGAATCCAATAACATTCAACTTGGCTGGACTGCTCCGATGTTGAGTAGCAATACCTTATTATACATACATACCGTCCAGCGGATAACGCATGCCATATCACGTTCCGCTAGCGAGAATGCCTGGACCGAAGGTCGCGCATGACCGCGATAGGCTTGTTGACCGTGTTGACATTGATATGATTGGAGTGGCCGGTCCACACCGTTTGCAATTAGTGACGCTGATTAGTGATTATCGGTGTCAGCTCTCGGCGGCGGCGGCGGTGGCGGCGGCGGGCTGTGATCGTGTGCGACAGTGCGACACGCCGACCTGGCCCCGGGCCGCCCCACGCGCTCGGAAAGCCCCAAATCGGGCGGGGCGGGGAAGGGAGGGGAGGGGGGGGGGGGTGACGGGCCAGCTGTGGGAGCGGTCCACCTGTCACCGGAGAGAGGTGACGACCTGTCACAGTGCCGCACCTCGTACAGGGTCACAGCGTGCACTGTGCACGTGTAGAGCTGGCGACGGAGGGGGTGGGTTTGACAGGGAGACGGAGGCACCCATGTGAGGACTGGCTGGCAGGCTCACGTGGTGTGGTCTGGTTCTCTCCGGTCTACCCCGTGTCGCTTTGCTTTCCTCCGTCCGTCCGTCCCGTCCCATCTGACCCGCTCTGTCCGTCCGTCCCTCTCCCCGTCCCGTCTGACCCGCTCTGTCCGTCCGCCCGTCCCGTCCGGTCCCATCTGACCCGCTCTGTCCGTCCGCCCGTCCCGTCCGGTCCCATCTGACCCGCTCTGTCCGTCTCCCCGCCCCGTCCCATCCCATCTGACCCGCTCTGTCCGTCTCTCCGTCCCGCCCCGACCCACCACGTCCCCGTCCCGTCCCGTCCCGTCCCGTATACTTCGTCCTCTACCCCGCCCCGCCCCCCCCCCGTGGCCGGGCCTTCCCCACCTCGCCCCATCTTGGTGCAATGCGGTGGTTGGTAATAATGGTTCCTAGATCCGTACAGACGTCAAGTGCAGGTGGATGATGCAGTCAGGTGGCTTCTCACTGACAGAACGAAGAAGAGGAAACCGAAATACCGGGCTATAGCTTTGCAGTTACGACTCATTATGCTGATGACGATGATGAAACGATGTTGTTGCACTTATTTGCAGACGTCACCGCAGTGAGTAGGTAACATGTTGCAATGGTTACGTATCGGCAGGAAGATTTGCAGTGGAAAATGTAAATCGAAAGAAATTAGGTACATCCCGTGCGGTTTTCCATTCCCCTTAGCAATCCGTGCCGTTGCATATCAATATGTGGATCGACTGCTTCTCAATATTTGTGCCTCCTGCGTCGGACTCCAGAACATTGTTCCACAAATGGACTGCGTCATGACACCTTATATGGTTAAGATTAGGATATTTCCTGTGGAAATGTGTGATGTATGAGTGTAATTAATTTTTATCTGGGTGCTTATTCAGTTGTATGTCTGTGCATTACTTGTCACGAATGCATCAGCCCAGTAATATTTTGCGAGTTAATTAATCATTCATGTGATGAGTTGGGCTAGGTTTTATCGGTTCTTCGTAATTTGATTTATTTACGGCGTAGATGTTACCAAAGCACTCAACGGGCCCACGAGAGGCTCCTGCTCTGACTCGCAGATGTCCCGTGCTGGGATTAGTGGACTCACTATAGCTATACAAGGTGTCCAGAAATCGTTTACCCCGTGATCATACCCCATCTTTCCTCCAGACGCTCTCAAAACCAATTGATTTTTTTTCGAGAACCCGCCTTGGGTAATCTAGGGGATTCAGTTGGTCACGTTACCAACCGCACAGACGCGGCCTCGGTTATGATAATAAGTAATGAGTTAGTTCCTGAAAAGCACCTTTCGCACTCGGAGGCAGTGTCTGCTATGATGCAGACACACTGTCGACGTGTCACCGCGCGGTTTCGATGGCTTACATTGAATTGATCCAGGTAGTCGTTGCCAAAGAACGTAATGTGTCCGTCAAAGTGATTGAAGTCAGCGTAGCTCGTCACTACATTAAGAAAACCTCTCCAAAACCAAGCTGTTCGCGGGATGACGACGGCGCCGAGCTGAGAGGCCGGAATCAATGTCTAAATTAATACCAATAAGACATCAGTTTCATGGAAACTGATTCTGAGACTGGCTTCAAACAGTTACTAGACACCTAAGATAACCGTCAATGACAAATAAGCTGGGTTTTTACGTCTCAAAGTTTTTACTTCTCAAAAAGTCACCCAAATTTCGCCGCCTACCGAAATGTTTTTACTTCTCTCAAAGTCGCCCAAAGTTCGCCGCCTACCAAAAATGGCCGATGTGCAGAAAGGCGAGATGCTAAAACTCAGCAGAGAATGCAATAACTGGACAATGTAGTGATGGCGATGAGTCCCGTTCATCGACGAGTCGTCACCTGAGCTTGGCCATAAGCCAAACTAACCAATGACCACTTCTGCTCTCACAACAACCGTGAAGCTCCCGCAACCAAAGCGACGAATCAGCCACTCGTGATTTTTGACCGCGGAATGAGCGGCTACTACAGGCTCCAAAAACCTCAATTCGTCACTTTGGCCGAACCGTTTTGAATGAGTTCTACGCGTAGGTGCCCATAAAGAAAGTGGCAACAAGAATTTTGCAGTCGTCAATGCAGAATGCGTTGCAAACGACGTTACTTCTGTTGATATCTGAGGCGATTTTGGGACAGGATGGGGCCCCAGTTCACCACGCGGCCAGCACTCAAAGACGTTTGACTGAGCCGTCGGGGTTCTGGGAAAAGGGGAGACGGTATTACAACAGCTCTGCCTTGTTGCCCGTCGATAATTTCATCGTCAATGCGAAAAGGAGGCTCGACAAAATGGAGTCGGCGACCGCCTATAAGGACTGACCAGGCGACCGCGGATAGGATGTTGCAGCTTCAGCGACGTGATGCTGGGCATGCCTGATCTTCAGGAAGCCTGATCGGATGATGGGAAGTGTAAAAATGTATTTGGGTTTCATCGGTGCATAAAGTTTGGCCGGCGCATTTTTTTAAAATATCAAACGTGGCTGAAGAAGAGCAAGCTATTTCCGGCTACCCTGTCGAGCGAGTTCAATAACGTTTTACCTCGGACTTGAAGCAAGGCCCAGTTACAACCTGTGCAGAGAGACTATCATGCCTTTTAATGTGTTAGGGTACAATGAAGTCGCAGAAGCCCTCTTCTTTATATGTCCTGTGGTAGCCTATTGACCAAAACGTGGATACGCCCACGACTTATGCTTTCTTTCCGATCCAGCGAACCTGATGGTCAACAATGAGCTAATTCAAGCTCCCGTAGGAAAAAGCGGCATATAAATAGCACGCTGGCGAGCTGCTTTGTTTATTGTTTGATTGTTCAGAACCAAACTTCAGCTAGTTTGGGAAAGGCGCCTAAAATCACCCGATTCCTGCTTAGTTGTTTATCACACGAGCTCGAGCCGCAATTGTTCCATCCATCCCGTTGGCCACATCGTTTCATTGCGGTTAACATCGGGGTGGATGGCTGATAAAACGTAGATACTGTTATATATTTTTATGACTTAATTGTCCCCCGGACTGGTCCGACCACAAAATACTACATCGCTCAATGGTGAATTACAATTGTTCCAAGTTCTAAAAGTGTTCTCTCAGCTAATAGATTAATTATTTCACCTGATATCGTTGCGATAAATGAATTTATTCCAGTTTTTTTTTTAACATAACAGACCGGTTAAATGTATTGTTTAAAAATGCATTATGCCTTGTCGCTAACAAAGAAAATATGTTATCGCATTATAATGGAATAATGACAATTATTCAACAATGCTATTGAATTAGGCAACGTGCTAACAACGATATTTCGCTTCAAACGTATCTCTTTACCTAGACCGTCTGTAAGATGGGTACATTTCTTTCGACGTACACACACACACACACACACACACATATATATATATATATATATTTCATCATTTTTTAACGGACTTGTCAGATCTGCGCTGCTGTTGGAAAGGCTCCTATGTCAACTGACACAGTATGCATGTCAAACTCCCTGTGTTATTTATTTACCGCTATCTTTATGTACCTTTTCGGCGAAGTATTTATTCCTCGCCGTCTATGTGTTCAGTTTTGCTGTTGTAACGAACGGCGCCAGGACCGACCGGTGGCATGTCCGGAATGGTCCAAGGCAGGCCCGAGTCTGAAATCCATGGCGATAGATAACATCAGCTAACGAACATGCCAGCCTGATTTTCCTCAGATTATAGCGCACTTCAGTTGGATTCGCTCAACAACCAGCATGCTGCCGCGGCTACTTCTTTATGCAGTAATTGTAGATAATACCGCGGGCGAAAGTCAGATTGATTCAGGTAAATGTCTTATCAGCACCCTGCCTTAAACGGCCTTGTCTTTAGCTAATACTGACTAAGTTTTCGTCGCACTTGGAGAGGATTAAATTTTCCAGAGTAGATTAGATCCGTTTTAAGCGGTTGATCACGGACCGCTTGGGTTCTCGGCAAGCACGAGAAAATGACGTGATACCAAGTTAAGACTTAAACAACTCTCAATAAAAAACGGCTTTGGGCTCCCGACACAAGGCTCAAACGGTGCACTTCTGCGGCAGAAACGGCATCATCACGAGGATCCCGCTGCCGAGCACTGCATGCATATGTAGCATCGAACATTGCATGTAGTACACATGGTTTTGCCAACCTCTTGTGCAGCGAGGAAAGCCAATGCAATTGCAAACCCCGCCACAAGCATGCCGGGAGCATATTCCCGGCTTGTCATGCAGCTGATGTGTTTCGAAGCTATAACGGAGCCCTGCGGTTACCCGGTTTTGATTGTCGGTCAACATTTTTCCAACGTTAAGCAGATCGGTAAAAGAGAAATGGGAATGCCAACGGTGAAAGTTCCACATTTTGTTTTGTTTCATATCGAGGGTTAAGTTCACCTTTGTCGAATATATGTATACCAGGGGCGGCGCAATGGGGAGGGGGGGGGGGCATAGGAGACAGGTGTCTCGCTACGGCCAGGCAGAGGGCAGTACTATGACTTCCCCCCCCCCCGCATAATTGTTTGATTCCCCCGCATAACATAGGTTCTGAAGGCTCCACATTATTTACTATGGGGCCCCTATACACGATTAATTTTTAGGTTTTCCTAAATTGTGTCATTTTTACTATTTCTGCCCGACTATCAAAACCAAGTGACTGAAACCCGAGAAGAAATCTGAATTTTGGGGTAATGGTTTAGAGGCCCCCTTCTGGGAGGCACCCGGAAAGCTCCGCCCGCTGGACGAAATCAGTGGCGCTGCCACTGTGTAATATTAATTTATGTTGCTGCTTCAAGTTTAAAGGAAAAAACATTTGTAACTCGCAAGTCGTAACCAGATATGCCAGAGGACCCGTGTGTTTGAACGCTTTCACTTATTCATGACGAAGGTAAAATAGATTAGTGTAATAAGCTTTGAACAGCTTGTGTGTACTTCCGCGCTACGCCTTGTCTTCAGGAAAGTACATATCTGAGCCGCTCCTAGCCTGTGTAAGAGGTAAACCTCAGTGGATGATGTCATCCCATGGCCCGGAACCCGGCCGATCCGTCCCGGAGTGCTGCTGCGGTCATTTTGCTTCTTTAAGAACCTGGGTGTATTGCACTGCTGAAAAAATACTATGTGGTCGTGCGCTTTAGAAGAAACAGTGACAGAGTAAGCTCAAGTAGGCTAAGTCAGGCTGAGACATAGTTAAGCGGACTTTACTGAGAAAGAGTATCTGTTGGCAATACCAGCCAACATCACCACACAATTATAAATGTTATGTTCTGTCAATAGCAGCAGCAATAGCAGCAGCATCATCACCACTGACATCAACCGTGCGGTATTCGTGAGGGAACACATGCTGTCGACTGCGTGACAACGCGTCACTGGCACGCAGGCTGGCTGGCAGGCGAGCAGCGCCGTCACCTCGTCACCTCGTCATAGCGTCACCGACCGCCGGTGACACGGCCAACGATCAGCCGGAATGGCGCGCTGACACTACTCTGACGGAAGGCCGGATGTCCCCCCTGCCCCCCCCCCCCCTCGGGTGACCCTCCGGCCAGCTGACAGCGGGGTGGGGGTCGTTTGGTAGCCGGGGGCTGGCTAGTCAAGGTTGGTGTCCGGTCGTACCTGCCACGGACCACAGCCCGCGCTCCGCTGCCGTGCGTGAGAGGGCGCCGGGCGGAGGCAGAGTGTGGGAGCGGAGAGGAGAGAGGGCGGGAGGCAGGTGCCGCCGGCGTAGCTACATCCGGTGGCCCTCCCCACACCTGCCGCGCCCAGGTAAAACAGAGCTGACGACCGGCCCGGGGCTGTGTCCGGCCGATTTCGGCGCCTGTTTGAAGTGCGGATTATGTGGGACAGGGAGGTCTGCCAATGTATTGCGTAAATAAGGCAAACATCCGGAATTTGCCAAACACTTTGCATGTGCTTGTCTGGCAATGCACTCTCTCTGGTGCAACGTCCCGCCGTCTTGCCTACTGATGAACGAATAGGTGAATATCTAATTGCATACCAGTGGTGGGTGAAGGTTTCTATTTTGAGAGGCACAAATTTATTCAGGAGGAAGGTCTGCACAACGAGTCGTTGAGCAGGGGAGGTTTACAAAGTAAATAAAACTAGAGCAGCGAAATGCTGTTGAAGTTGACAGTAGACAAGTTCAGGCTTCCTGAAAAATACAACATTCTGGAGGCGGAATAGTTTCGATGAGGGGGCAAAAATATAAATTTAACCGCCATTTTTCGTTTGGGAACAATAGGATTTTCAATTTTACCCTAACGTAGATACGCTGGGCGCAAAATGACCAATAAGTCGATGCGGCAATAAACATCAATACGCAATCAATAACGTTGATACGCCCGCGATGCTTTACATTCGCTTTTAGCCCTAAACCTCGTAAGAACAAGAAATTGATCGCTGCCCATTCAACAAATGCAATCGATTACGATGAAAACCGTAATCGAACCACATGTGTTTTATAATCTACTTCTAAAAATTATTACGCTGCACCTGAGAAACGTGCCGAGTCGCATCAGAGTGTACAGTTGTGAACATTAAACATCACAATAGACATCGTATTTTGCCTCGTCATCTGTGTGAAGGTATATTTAAACCCTAAGTTCTGTATTGCCGTTGGGCCTGGTTTGTTTGACTGGCCATCTACGTCCGGGTGCTGCATGCTAGCCTCGTCACAGTTCTCCTGAAACGCGGCTAAAGAAACGATCCAAACAAGCATAGCTCGAACATCTGTAAAAATAAACGATCATGCAATATGCTGCGATGGATGGTGATGTCGCTGACAATGGTTTTTAGCGGCGCTGTAATACGATAGAGTCGCATTGTGCACAATGTGACGACGTCAGCGACTGGACAGACCATATATGACGGACCTGACGGTAAGTCTGCACAGTTGACTCAAATGTGCCATTGTGAGAGCGACGTAAACTGAAAGATATGCTGATGATGTGTTGTTAGTCGGATATCAACAACGTGTGAATACTACATTAATTACACATGACATATGCTTTGTTGGAGAGCATCACACAGCAAACAAATGTTTATCAGGAAGATCTGCCACCAAGTGACGGTCGCCTCTCTCAACGCGTCCCCCATCAATTAAATATTATAGAGACTTTCGAGGAGGTGTGATTGTTGCATGTCCTATCATCCCATTCCGTAGTTAAAGCTGGCACTATTTCGGCTCATTATATTTTTGATTGATAAATGTACGCAGTTGCCCTCTGGTTGCATTGTCCCTGGTTTGCTGGATACACGGAAGCCAGTACTTCCACATAATCGCGTACTACCGCCGCTGCTACCACGTTAACCATCTTCCCGGTACGTGTAGTCCATACCTGGGACATTTCCAGCTCTCTACATCGCTCCTGGCTGCCCGCCTCGTTCTCCTCGCGGTCGGCCCGGCTGCCTCGCGTGCACCACGTGCAGCTATCAGATCACCAGCTCGCTGCTTTTTAAACCGGCCACTGGCTGCCTGACCGGTTTGGAGGCGGGTTTTATCATGACGCCTCACCACCGTCTGTTTCACAAGGCTCTCCCGACCGAATTAGCCCCTTTTCGAGTTGCTTGTTCCATGTAGAAGCGACGAGCATCGAACGTACGTGGAACACAGCGTCTTGTCGGCGCCTACGCCTTCTAAGAGTTGATCTCTGTGGGAAAGGCATATGATCTTTAGGGTCATAGGAAAATCCAGAGAATGTAGGTTTTCTGCAAATGCAGGTACAAAAAGGCGACAAAATCGTATTTCTTGCTTATGTCGTCATTTCGGTTTGACCCTGTCAAGCTGCATAATTTCGTGGGTCAGGAGTCACGACCTTTCGGGCTCCCGTGCCCGGACTCAAACCGCTGCCGCTAACGGTGCTGACGGTCGGTCTCTTTGAATGATCTGAAGGAAATACTGCGAAAACTAGCCGTGCTAATCTGAGGTAGCGGACCCTGAGCTGACCCGGGCCCGATCTAGTCGGAGCTATGGCGTGAGGCGAGACCTGCGCCTTAGATCCGGCACCGAGCATAGCGTGACTGGTCAAAGCCTAAAACGGAGACAAAGAGCGCTCAGCCCGCCGTGCCGTGCCGTGCCGTGCCGTGCCGTGCCGTGCCGTGCCGTGCCGTGCCGTGCCGTGCCGTGCCGTGCCGTGCCTCTGTGCCGTGCCACTGTACGCCGCCGGAAAAGTGGACTGCCGCCACCAGCGGCCGGCCGGCCGGCTCAGACACCACTCAATGGGGCTGTCGCTCCGCCTGGTAGCGGTGAGATGAGAGCACGGCCTGACTGGAGCCAGAGGGGCCCAGTGGCCGGCTGGCCGGCTGAATGGGCGGCACCGGCCAGGGCTCTCCGTCGCGGCGCGACACGGCACGGCGTCGTGGCCCTTCAGACGCCTGGATCCGTGTATTGGCACGGTTGGCAACCAGCGTTATAGCGCGTGTCGCTAGGCACTTCGGCGTCATGGTGTATGGTACGTCCGGCACCAGGCGAACCAGCGATACGGCACATGACTTCCCTGCGTCATGACATGGCACGCCCGGCCCGGCCCGCCCCCGGGCGTCCATAGAGAATGATCCGGTTCCGGGGTCGGCCAGCGAGCTCGTCGACCAGCCGTGGTCTCCCTGGCCTGCTGGCGATCTCCAGCATGATGCTAATCGTGGCAGCGGCTAACGTTACAGGGCAGTGAGGCCAGCGGAACACATTCCGTGAGGCTATGCCGCGCGCAATATACATGCACAGTTGTTGGCGCCCATTGATCTAGAGAAAATGTATATAAGGTTTTTGCGACCACTATCTGAGAGCACACTTGCTGTATCAGTACAACATATCATACCAATGTTGTGAGTCATTTCGCAAACGTCCAAAGTTCACTCCGATTTCTGACAAGACAGAGGGTTAACACAAAACATAGAGCAGTCCACAGCACAATTTCACTTCTCAGTGTCACGTGGCGTCGCGGAAAGTTCGTTCTTTCATTAATAAGACCAGAGGTCTGCCTTGGCCAGCCTGGACGTGTTCACATTCCACCCGGCAGCGGTGGCAGTCCGGCAGCGTCAACAGGTGCCCCGATTCACCTCTCCGACCCAACTCACCTGGGAATGTCCAACGCGCGGCCAGCTGGCAGCGGCCGACCTCCTACAGATCCATGGCGGCAGCCTCGCAACGCTCACCGCTCACCACTCTCTCTCTCTCTCCCTCTTTCTCACCGCACACCGCACCTCACCGGCCGCACGCGCTCGCCGCACGCACGCCCTCACCACTGCCCGCTCTGCACAACACTGCCGGCCGCCGCGCCGGCCGCTGTAGCCGCGCCGCGCCGTGGCCTTTCTTGGCGGGGCGGAATGTTGTGTGGTAAACCAGCGGCGTAGCCTCCACGCGGGCGGCCGCATTCCGCCGCAATTGGTACAGCCTCTGACAGCGCGGCGGCGCGCGGCCGGCGCCGCGTGGCGTGACCGCCCGAGGCGGCCGGAGCGTCGCGCAGGAGAAACGGCTTTGAATTCCGGCCCGGGCGGTGTGCGGGAGGGCGTACCGAGCGCGCCAGTGCGGGCCGTCATACGCGCCGCGCTGCTGCCGCGTGTATGGGCGAAAGTAACGCGCGATCGGTGGACTGATGACGGGTTATACCTTGCACGGAATTCAGAGGTTATGGTGGTATTTGTCATTTACCTAAAATAATACTGGAATAAGGGAAGGTGAGGCAAAATAAAATGGACACATTTAATCAGAGGCGGCTGAAAGGGGGAGGGGCAGGGGGATTTTCCCTTAACCCATTGAACCAACATCAGTTTACTGTTTCCATCTCGGCGGCTAGGAAAATCTACATAGTTAAAACTACTGTCAAAACTTTCTGTTCTTGGTAAACAAGGAGATGGTCCTGGGAACCAGAGAGCACCACAGACCACGGTTGTCCTTTATGTCTCAGCCGTCTGGCCAGGAGAGCTGGAGCGGCGCCATGGGTTTCGCCTAGCGAGAGGCAGAGCTTTCCGGGGGCATCCCAACATGGGGCTTCTTAGCTTATGTCCCAAAAATGACATTTCTCCTCGGATTTCGGCCCCTTTACTTCGATTCACAGATAAACATTAATACAAATTGACAAACTTTAGGAAAATTATTAAAATGCTTCGGCTATAGGGACCCGAAGATAATTGTGCAGGGGCAACTGTTCCATAGCATAGGCGTAGGAACGGGGGCCATGGGGGTCATGTCCCCCCACTTTTCGGTCAAAAATTTCGCTAAAATCTTCAATTCGTCACCAAAGACAAAACTTAATGCGGCAAACGATTCACCAAGGCGAGAGGAGCCTTAATCTGCAGCGAAGTTTTTCATAGAG
>JARFNZ010126316.1:0-20075 GCA_031763405.1 Balanus nubilus
ATATATCTATATATATATATATATATATATATATATATATATATATACATTGACATAACCCTAATCTTCTATATTGAGTTTCTCCCAAGCACATACAAGTCAAACAGTAGGGCGACATGCATCACATACTCGGACAAGCCCAGAAAACGCAATCTAGCTATTCTCAACTAACTATATGCTATCCCCATTAACTAAATGTATTTCTATTGACGACACCATCTTTTACCATCTGCGAAATAATCTGCGTCAAGCGGCGAACAAATCTTATGATGTTTCACTCACATCAACGACCAATTATAAACTCAATCAGCCGTTAATTAGTGATATAATGATTTAACAACATACAGCTCGTTTACATGTTCTAGTAATGCTTCTTTTCCATACTTTTTGATGGTTAGTGAATCCGATTTCCCTACCAAATGGATACAAAATAGCCAGCCGCCTAACCAATATTCAAGTTTTCTGGTGAATGCCATTCGCATTACACATACCACACGAACTATTGCATATATGTCCTTACAGCAGATTTTTACAATTTAAACTGGAAGCGTGCATATGTTCATTTGCTAAAAAGTGAAAAGGACACAAGATTAAGGTGTCCATTGACATCATAAATGACATGAGTTACAGTGACACAATTCCTATTCCACGTTGGCAATCTATACGCTATCACATGCTAGTCGTATTAACCCCAACACTGAACACTACTACGATATATTACATTATTACCCTCTACACTGATTGAGCAGGTGAAACTCGACCAACATCTAATCGACAACACCACACTCATCGAAATAGTACACAAACATCAGGGTGCTGTTCTCTTGTCACCTAGTTCATATTTCGTCCCTTTTCTAACTACAAATACACATAATCTCGATGGGTCAGACGTTCCTGCGTCGATACCTAAGCGCAATACGGCAGTACCAACTACGCACCATGCAAATTCATAAAACACAGCCTTCATCTAACAAAACTAATCCACTGCAACTACATATCATTGGGAACAATACCATTGGGAACAGTATACTCTGTTTCCAATATACTATAATCTGATATGGTATACGGTATACTATAATCACTGTATACGGTATGCTGGTTGGTATACCATGGCCGGTCTGAGGTGCCTTCTCGGGCTCCGGCTCCGGTTCGGTCGACTCAGCCGGCGGCGACTCCCCTTCCTTCTTCTTGCTCTTCTTCTTCTTCTTCTTGGTTTTCTCTGCAATGGTGTCAGTCAATCTTGTGCAAGAGATATTGTGATTTGGACGGTCACAGCACTGTCATAAAGCTTGAGTTAAACCGATCACTGCTACTAACCTCGAACTCGGTATGGATTGTTCATTTATTTGTCATTGATATATATGTGTATGTCGTTGCGGCCATATTGAAGACAGCTAAATATTTTCTGAGAAGAATATCACATTATACCAATTTATCATAGTTGATCATAGTTTAATTGAATCAGTCCAACAATGCAAGCCATTTTGTTCCTTCCACTCTCCTCTGCAACATGACTCTTTTGGCGGCCAGCCTTAAGGAACCAATCCGGCTCCGTCCGCCTACTCGCCGAGTCCTTGAGCCGCTGTCAGTGGTCGCGTACTCGACCCTGAAACCCTTTCCTCGTCTTCTGGACCCAAGCCAGGCCCATGGACCGTCCCGCCCCGTCCCCAAAAAACGTTGGCCCAGCTTCGCCCAAGGCACGTGCAGGGCGCTTTGACGTGCACGGCTGATAAAAAATTACCCCTGCAGCGTTCCTCGCCCGGTCACCGCCACCCTCCGCCGTCAGTCCTGAGTTTCAGGGAAGCTCTGTTCTGCTGATGTTGGCAGGGCGGTCCAGAGGCGGGTGCCAGTGACGGCGACACCCTCTGCAGAGACATATGGAGGCCACCGCTGGCTGGAGCACCGGCCAACTCCAGACGGCGTTGCCGGGCAGTGATATGTTGATGGTTCTGATCGTGTTTGTGTACCCTCGAGACCGCTCACCGGAATTTAACTGAATTTATGATGTGGGGAAGGGTGGCCTCCGATTCGTTTTGGTTGGCTGATTTGATGTAAAATATTCGCTTTCTTCGCAGCTAATGTCATTTGCCAAACGTTAATATCTTGATTCAACCAGTGGCAAATAATGTCATCGGTGAATACTGGCCTACCCGAACTAGTTGGAGCATCCGAGTAGTTGGTTTCTTGGTTGTGTCCCGTCGGGCAGGTACACTACCACAATCGTTCAGCCGTTGACAGGCCGTGGGGTGTGTTGCTGCCATTGACTGTGGAGCGTCTGTGATCGATGGGTTTGTGACCTGACCTGTCAACTCCAGACAGGCTTGTGACCTGACCTGTCAGCTCTACCACCGCCTGACGACTGCGTCTGTCATCAACCTTACGCACAGCGGGAATTTTTCCGTGGCGGACCCAAACAGCCGCCAGTCCAAACCAATGATGTTTGGACCCCCACCGCTGCTAACGGCTCAAGTGACGGGTGTTTTGCTTTTGTTGGACGGGAACGCACGTAAGCCAATGTTTGTCGAAACCCAATCCTACTACTGCGGCGAAGTGGGACCGTAAGTTTGAACAGGAAAGGCGAAAGTGATGCACTTCGTTCACACAGGTGAAAGTGCCGCAATATTTATGCAATGGTTGCTTGATCACGTCATCGTGCAACCGTTTGCATAAGTTTGGATGACTGGGGAGCCCAAGCTATTACCAATTAATAAATGAAATCGATCGTATTCTTGCTTTGGGAATTATTTGAAACTAGTTAACATGTAGTTAGCAATATTTCTAGGACTTTGGGCATTTTTCCTGTTTGTTTCACGCATAGACTGAAAAGATGGCAAGCAATTAAAACCTAAAACTATTGAAATATCTTCTGTCTGTTCAATAATAACAACAACAACAACAACAACAACAACAACAACAACAACCATACATTTAACTAATTGCAATGCATTGCATTACATAAAATATGTGAACACGTTCGGGCTCAACAAAGGTAATAAAGGCTGATTTACACTCTTCGTCCAGCTGCGCAAAGTGGATACGGGTGCCTGTAGGATACGGCCTTGCCTGTTGGCACCTATTGAAATACATGGGCAAGTTTGAGCAGTTGATTTTTTAAAGTGGTCTCTCGCATCGTGTCGTTGTGGTGACCTCCGTTCAACACATTTAAAAAGGCACCTGCATTCACTTCGCGCAGCTGCACGAGGAATGTGAATCAACCTCAAAGTAAGCTGAGTTGCCCCATAGTGATAATATAATAAATAACTAATGTAATAATAACAAAAGACTGTGTAATAAATAACATAGTCATTTATTACACTATGGTTGCACGTTTAGCACTGGCAATGCTATTCCAGATTAACTTGTCACATATGTACAATATTAACAAATACACGCTCTAAAGACGGCTCACTTAAAACGGAACTGATTGATCGCAATATTCACCCATACCTGCAATGGGGACTGGTACATGTATTGAGGAATTATCGAAACATCTAGTGGTAAGTAAACACGCATATAACTCTAATAAAACAAAAACTTATCTAATAAGCACAGTCTAATCAGTCGTGCATTTCCATACAACTACATATATGACACACTAATGACACACTAAGGTATTGTGTACATGTAACGAAACGGGTGCATTCGATTTCGCATGGCTAAGCATTTTCTAATTCTCCTGTCTATCCATGCAGATATATTGCGAATATTATAATATAAAAGCATATTTGTAGAATACATACAATACAGCTAAGCCTTGCTATACACTAAATAATATTTATAATTACCTCACCCTGAAGCTAGGGAACTAGGAACAATACGAATATAGAACAGAAAACACACAAACAACGAAGCGCACAAAAATGGACAGACGCGTCTGAAGACATACGGCTATACTACAATAAGATGATATAATTGAAATTACCAGCCTGCGCCCACTCGGCTTCTGAAATCAGCAACCACAGTACGGCATCATATGAAAAAAAATCATCGTATACAAATTGAATTAGTAATGCAATCGTTGCTTTAAAAACTATGAAATATTTCACGCCAAACGTCTTTATGCGGGAAGTGTCTGATATTTTTTGGCATAAAATGCTATTATAACTACATCTCTGATTGTAAGAGCTTGAGTAGAGTAAAGGTTTGACAAATTTTAAAGAAGAATTTTCCAACATCAAACATTATTGATAGAAATTACTGACATGCACGAGACGCATGGCTCAAAGCACATATTGTGAGGTACACTATAGGGATAATATAGGCTCCTGACGTTATAATGCGATGGAGTAATTCAGCTCAACAATATTCCCTTCATGGAACGAAGAGTTCATTGTCACCCCAGGATGTTTGTCAAAAACATAACTTAAGTCCAAAACCACACAGCAATATTGTCTGAGAATATGTCACACGTTACTGGAGTGACTGAAGGGTATTGTTCACCCAGAGTGAATGTCGGTTACAAATACAACAGCCTGGAATACACTGCTCAGCCTCATTGCATTGCAATGCCACTGAAACGGTGACATAGTCAGATGGCATCACCCTGCATAAGTCGGGTGGCATAGGTTTGGTCACCACCAGTGCCACTTCTGTATTATCACTACATAAAGCCAGGGTTGGTCGAGACATACCGTTAGTATCCGCCATATCTGATGTGTGAGTCCTGCGTGTGACAGCGGCCGGGGTGAGCACTGTAGCAGGACTGAGCTGCCGCCGTCAGAGACTGGCGACGGTCCCATCCCCCCCCCCTCTCTCTCCCCCTCCCCTCCCCGTCTCCCGAGCTGGCCGTCCGCCGCCGACCCTGACGGGACCGTCAACCCCCCCCCCCACGTCAGCCCCCCCCCTACACCGTCAGAGCCCCCCCCTACACCGTCAGAGCCCCCCCCCCATCCCGCCACATCCCAGCTCAGGTCCTATGCTTCAACTCCGGTGATGCGGTGCGTGACTGCTGGCGTGAAAAATGCCAGAGTGGGCGAATAATTAGCGAAAGATCGCCGAAGAAACGCATTCCGTTTTGAACCGTCACCAAAACACCCACGGCGGCAGGGTGGTCACCACTCGGTCCAAGAGGACGTCCGAAGTCAGTCTCATGCGTTTGGTCAATGTCAAGTTGGAGATAATGTCAGCGTGCTCTGAACAACAGCTGGGCCATTCCAGAGCGGATCGAAATAACACCAAACATCCCAGGTTGCGAGTTAACTTCGTGAAAAGGGTTATCTGGGTTGTACGTTCACGGTACGACGATTTAGAGCCCCGCCCGTTGAACGGTGTTTGAGGAATCGCCTCAGACAACTTAATAATGTTTTACAAAACTATAACTTTCATCGGCTAATATCTTCTATAGCAATTGTGCTGATCAAATACATCTGCCATCATAATTATCATAAAACATCCAGGAGGTTAAGTGATACAATCATTCTCATAATTTGCAAATTTATAAATTTGGGAAGTTGTCCTGAGGCTAAGTCAAGTTATTTAGAAATTTGCCCGATTAACATCTTTAGAAACAAAAATATCGCGCCATAATCAAGTTCGATTTATAAGCCTTAGATAATTTAAAAAGGGGAGATGGTTTTTAAAATCGTTTTCATCATTGAGTACCTTGAAGTCACGGAGCAGCATGTAGAGTCATCTTACGTACCACTGAAAGCAGCTTGTTGAGCGAACACAATGCTGTTTAATGGGGCCATCGGACACAATTAGTTAGATATTAACTTCCTTAACTATCTGCCCAGTAACTGAAAATGTGTCGTGACCCCTACTTGAGCCAATTCCTGGCTACGTGCCTGATTATACAGGTCAGCACGTCTTCTTCCAGCGTTATTCACAGTAAGCCATTTTTCCCAAACTAATGTTTGTGTCGCTATATTGCAATCGGCGAAGGAAGGAAATATGACCAGTGCGGATCGAGGATTCCGTCTAGTTAAGTGCTTCCCCAGGCTTCGCTGATCGGGAAGTCCTCTTAGGACTTAGTAGGTCCATTGTACTTTGAAGACAGAAATAGACTTAACGGAATATTTAAGCCCAAAATATACCTTTCACACGACAAAATAGGCCTAAATAGGCCAAAATAGGCCAAGACTCAGTTGTCCGACTACCTCTGAAGACTAGAGTCAAGTGGCCCCTCTGGCGAACCCAGTGTGAAAAGTGGCCCTTCAGGCAGGTGTGCCCTCCAGGGAAGACATGGTATTGGTCCCATTCCCGAGATGCACTGGGCCCGCCAATGAACACAAATACAACACGACACAGTACCAAACATTTCCTGCAATTCAACAATTGGCAAACAGCTCAGGAACAGCTCAGAAAATCAGCTAACTGCTGTGAGACGACTGAAGACTACAAGCGAGGTGATTCAGCTCACTTCAACATGTATATGCACCAGCTCCCAGGTAAACACTAAGTCGTCGAATGGGTATCGAACTTGATACTTTTTGGCACAAAACGAATCTGTTCACTACTACATACGCCATGGCTGCTCTGGATTCATTGGATAAGAATTATTCGAGGGAACTGAAATACGTAATTCACATAAATGACTGAGAATATTTAATTGTGTGAGTAATGGTTGATTCGTAAGTGTTCGTTTCTCGTAAACTAGAGTTTTTCCATCTTCTCATTGTTCCAATAAACTCAGCGCCAAGCTGGACACACTGCGGATTTGTTCAAACGGCGCTGTGTATTGTACATTACCCTATTTATAATTATAACGGTGTTACCTTATTAGTGGCTCATTATAATTGTCATTCACTTCAAAACATGCACACGGTATTTCTACATCATTAGCATTGCTTTGCAATTAACGAAAACGAAACACAGCTATTTAAAACAAATATTTATATCTCTAAAAAGTGTTCGACATTAAATGTCAGCAACATGTGACATATATTATGAAATACGGTTAGTTGGTCCATTTCGGCGGCGCAGTTGGCGATAGCACTGACGTTGGGTGATGAAGGTTCCTGAGTCAAGCCAAGGCCCAAAAGAGTACAGGGCTAAGAGGACGTCATAAAGTGGGACTAAAGTGGGACTAAAGAGGGACTAAAGTTGATTATTTGATGTGGCGTCAATAGTATATTTTCTGGTTGATACTGACAAGAAGCTTGAACTGCCTATTTGTACTTGACATCAAATGCGATATCATGATTTTTATGTGGTTATTATAAATAAGCAACTGATAAACATTTAAACAGCAAACTATTTTGGAAACGTTGGCTGCCTTCTTTATTTAAATAAAAACATTGTTTTTGTAGTACTTAAATGCTCTGACATATTCCTCGGCATTTCTCAGAATTTACCAGAAACGTAACATCCGCAGGTATTTCCAGTTCCACGTGCTTCATTTTTCCGCGCACGTTTTTATATACACTATACAGGTTCAGTCGTTTTGAAACTAAAACCAGTTTGGATTAAAATGGTGATAAACACGACCACGACATCCCCATGATCGTGAATATCATAGTTGGAATCATGATATACACGAGTCAAGACTCAGTGCAATGCGATTTTTTGTCAGTGCAATGCGACTTACCTCGTATAAATGAACGGGAGATCCCATTTTCAAAGTGATTTTAGAGACTCTTTTAGATATGACACAGATCCATGCCATGTGAGGGATCTGTGTGAGGGAACTTTTTGCATTTATTTCTTCCTCGTTTGCTAATGTCATAAGAACCATTTTAACCTTATTTTCAATCTCATTTTCTAAGATCTAGCGGCAAAATGTGACGATTTCTAAAGCATCGTGTCAAAGCATCGGTGCCAGATTGAATCACGACGCAGCTAAGGGACTATCTCCTTACCCAGAATGCAGTTCCACTGAGGCTTGGGTCATATCTGGACTGGGCCGGTGCGCTGTCCTGTCTTACACAATATACATCGTCGCGGCTGACCTCTATAGGAGCCTTCTTGGAGCTTGAATGGACGGCTTTTCTACGGACCATCTTGGTGCTAGCCCTTATGTTCTTTAATGACTACCCTGGGTCATTAGTATTTTTTAGGGGACGAATGGAGACTGGCTCTTATTGTCTATTGATCGTTTAAATAACACGTGGCTCGACCATAGCGGTAGGAATCACGAAGCTCTTGAGCGTGGGCCAAAAAATTGACGCACATGAGGCAATTTAAAAACTCCATAAACAAACAAGGGGGAACTAAGCAACAGTACATTACAAACAATTTGATTGTTTTTAGATGATGTGGGCTTTGTGCGAGTGGTGATTGTGGTTCGCTATGTTATGACGTTGTGTACGTCATGCACCCACCTACATAAAATGGTCGTGTTGCTGCCATCTATGGGTGATTTAAACTGTCAACAGTTTAATACATTTGTGCCCCTGGCTGGGAAACTCATGATGTTATGGAGCTGCTTTTATAGAAAGAACGGAGTAAAATTATTTAATTGTCTGTCCAAGCTAAGAAGATATTTCCCATACATGCTATTGTACGTCATATGACGTCATTTGTGTCATAGACACATTCAGCAGAGAGCGGACAACATGTTTTCCACACTTGTAAACATTGTTTCCCATACATTTAGCATTGCACGCGTGAGGTACATACCTTCAACATATTTTTGGAGTATGCAAAAAACAATGATGGGAAGTTTAAAAGGTGTGGAAATTTGTTGTGATGTCCCGTCCACTGTTTAAGTTGTCCCGCCCTCTGCTAAATGTGTCTAAGACAAAAATGACGTCATATGACGTACAATGGCATGTATGGGAAATATCGTGCTACCCATGGGCTGGAGGATCAATTTAATCTCATCTCGTTTTTTTAATACCTCGGATTAGGTGAGATCATTGAATTCCCAGTCCCGGACAGGGAGGTATGGGAGGTATGGGAGGTATGGGACATATGGGAGGTATGGGAGGTATGGGAGGTATGGGAGGTATGGGAGGTATGGGAGGTAGGGAGGTATGACCGTGGCTCGGCTGGTGGTGTGGCCAGTTAAGGCCGGCCCACTGGGACCCTGCCTCAAACTGCGGCTCGGCTGGTGGTGTGGCCAGTTAAGGCCGGCCCCCTGGGACCCTGCCTCTGACCGCGGCCCGGCTGGTGGTGTGGCCAGCTAAGGCCGGCCCCCTGGGACCCAGCCTCTGACCGCGGCCCGGCTGGTGGTGTGGCCAGCTAAGGCCGGCCCTCTGGGACCCGACTCTGGTGTCAGTCGGCCTCCTCTCCTAAAATACCCCCGCCCAACGTCCGACGTCCGACGTCCACCGTCGGCTGGCTGGCTGGCTGGCTGGCGGCTGGTCGGCGCTCGTGACCTCCACAGGGACCATCTCTCGGCATCACATGACGACTGGCCGAGCGCTCCGGCCAAGCGGCCAAGAATATGACACGAGAACTCTCTCTCCGGCAGGGGGAGACGGGCACGGGCCGTGTGATGTGACATGGACGATAGTCACGGAACTCACCCGTATCAAACCCAACTATTATATTTACTATACGATGAAAACAGTGCCGAAACAAACACAAATGTACACATTGAAATATGTTTTTAGGAAGCTGTATCGCACACAATACTATAACGGCTACATAAAAGCACAATAACATAAAAGCACAATACTATAAAGCATATTTTACGAAGTAAACGATTTATAAAGCTGAAAATGATTAGTGGGGTAAGTGATTTATTGCCCACTTCTTTTGTCATTTAACTGGAAGTTAATCTTCTATTCCCCGTTCAGACGTATTACTGACCGTTAATAGTGGTTTGAGCCAGCCAAGGACCCTGAGCCAAGGATCCTGAGTCAACGGTTTGAGGTCAGTCCCATTGCACTGAGAAAAAAGTGACTCAAGTGAGACAAACTAACCTAGATAAAAGTAAAAAACCTAATACACTCATCAATGACCAGGTAAGTCATTGGCGGATCCAGAATGTCGGTCTCTGGCGCTGTGGAGGGGGCATATATCCAACAAAGTTTCGCGAATTTCAGAAAACTCATCGGATATCGCTTCCTTATGCCTTGCTAGACGTTTTAAAACAAACTTTCCTCAATCAAAGTTGCTTAGATTTGGCTCACCTGAGTAGACTTCTGTTTAAGTGTGCTGAAGTGAGAGGACCAAAAGACCGTTCACTGTCCACTGTGTCCTATCCAACAACCAGTCAACTGGCAAACAAATGACACAGAGGCTCTGCTCACGATGACACACGGACCAATCTTCCAACATACCCACATCCCACACCAATCTTCAATTTATTTCCCTCATAAATACCACCACAAATACTGGTATAGTCGAAATGAAGGTTTGATGTGAAAAATAAAATACTTCGTATATAGTAATAAGACAGCTCTTGTACAGCCTGTATTTTTTAATTATACCTCCCTACATTAATTATTTCTGCATTTTCTGGGGTGCTAGCCATGCTCATTATAATAAAAACATATTAACTCTACAAAAGAGCGCAATGCGAGTTACAGAAGGTATTATCCTCCCCAAAGTGCCAAACCAGTCTTAAAAAATACAATATTCATTAAGTTCAATATATCGCAAAAATGCAAATGATGTTAATTATGCATTAATCGGTTATGTAAGCTATGTGTTAGGTGAGTTTATGTTAATGTTCTCGGGCAATAACTTGATGATAATGAGAAACATTTTGCAACAAGCTACCTCTGCCAATTAAGAGCTTGTTTAATATACATATTGGAAACAGTTATGATGACACAAGACTAAGTAAACATTTTGAAAGTGCCGTATTAACTAAAAAGTATAGGCTTTAAGCCATATGCATGCTACGATCTAAAGTTTTGGAATAATATAATATCTTGGAGATTTATTCATGATGAGGTACCACAATCTAATGATGTGATGAAAAAATAATACAAGATTACTTTATCTGGAAACACTAACCACTTACATTAATATTATTGACACTGACATTTGGTCAGTTATGTGTGTATATGCTTGTGTATTTATGGGACACATGTACCTATATGAGTGCGTTCAAACAAACTATGCTAGCAAACAAACATGTTCATATGTCATGCTCATGAGCTTGTAGGCTCTAATACCTATATACATACGGATCAAACATTGATAAGTGCTGCTTGCGCTACCGGCTATGTGATATCTATCGTCTATTGAGTGCATGATAATTCTCTGTTTGGAATTCGTATGTCAAATGCATTTGCAACATACCACCCAATCAGCCTACGCTGGAGTCGGTGGGGCCAACCAGCAACAAGCATTGCTTAGCTATGTCTCGCCAGGCTCCAGCAGATGACCACATGCCCGACAACGACCAGGACTTACCCGATCCCTTGAATGACTGAATTGATGATTGAATGGATCCGTTACTAACTCCATGAAATTGTGTGAGTGTGTGGAGTATACTTGGGCCGTAGCTGGGTGGCAGTTATCTGTTCAACAATGACTCATTTCTGCGTCTTAAAAATGTCTTGTCTATTAGATGACATCTGTGATTAATGTGTTTTTTTTCTTTGAATATATAAGGTATATATTGAATGTTATTTCAAATTCAGTTTATAAACAATAATCACGATCAGTTCACGAGTTGATTGTTGTTCAGCCAGGCCGGGCCGCTCATACTCAGATTTTTCTCATATGCCACGAAATAACTCGCTTCCGATTGAACTCGCTTCCGTGGCCTTGACCTAACATACCAACATCCTCCTCGATTTTCCTTTTAATGTCTGTTTTCTTTTCTTAGCTGGGAGTAAAAATAAAAAATAAATGTTGATGCACAAATTAACATAAAAATAATAGATCAAACAGGTCTCTCAATTATCGTTTCTCATTGTATTATAAGATGGCAAGAATAATTAAAATTAGATGCAACGCTGAAACCGGCAAGGGAAACGTGACTCACATTGCGCAATGAAAATAAACAAACATTTTACGATGACATGATAATATATATTTTTTTTAATGGATTGTTTATGAAATATTATTTGTCCCGAATGTCAAATATCAGAAAACGCACGTAATGTACGTTATCAGAATCACGTTATTTCCTGCTGCATACAATTTAAACCTACATATAACACTGTTTTATATAACATGGCAATATACGGCATGCAGTCATTCTGGTCGGACGTCCAGTTTCCATACATTGTGACCGGCCGGATGTAGACGGTCCTTCATGGTCAGTGCGCGGCGCGGGGCTCACGTATAGCCGCCGTCGGCTCTGTGCTATCCACTGCTGGCCAGGCCCGTGACGTCAGCCAGCGGCCGCCTATCGACACTGACGCTATCAGTCACGGGCGCAGCACTACGGGCTCTGATACAGACACGATTAAAAATAACCGTCCGTCGCCATACCCACCCCGATGCGCGCCTGTCCTCATATGGAAATCAGCCATTTCTGCTGGTCTGTTTAACGGCCCACTAAATAAAATTGTTTATAAAATCTTGCGATTTACTGCATATTTCGGTAGCATGTATAGAGTTAAATTTCTCAGCGCCAATGGACTTTGTGACGGTTATGAATCACGCCTGACATTGCATGCTATCTGCAGATTAGGCTCTGGACGATGTCTCCTCGAACCTGTGATCATCGGTGCGCCCATGACGCCAGTGTGGGTTTTACTATCGCCTTAACACGCGATCGGGATTATGATGGAGGGTGGGCAGCATGAGGGGGGGGGGGGGATGAAATATCCCCCTCTGTGAAAATATCTTGTAAGTTTGCGGTTGAGCCGTGACCACATTTTTGGGGCAGATCGGTTTCAAACTTTCAGGATGTTTTAAGAGGACAGACACCTACAAAACGCGTCAAATCAGTATAATTCTTTCAGGATCACGTAACCTTAGGCTTTTCTTAATGACCAAGTTGCATTTTCAATCAGTGTCGTCATCAAGGTCAACTGAGGTCACCCGAAGTCACTTACGCTTTTTACAATATCTTTTGATAGAGAAGAGCTAGGAACATGCAGAAGGCACCAATGTTTTCGCCTCGTCAAGTCGCATTGACTGATATGCTACATTTTCGGGTAACCTATTCGGGTCAACACGTGACCTTGACTTGAGGTCTAATTTAGAAATTGACCTTGTAAGACCACCATGTATATGCATCGAGGCGCCTTGACGAGATAAACATGATGATGCTAATAATATTGTTCTAGCTTTATTAGGTCAAAAGTTATTCGCGAAAACATTTTCCCTAGAAAACAGTCATTGACCTTTAATGACCTCTGCAGCCTGAACTATTGACCTGAGGCCAAATCTGAGGACAACATCGCGATAGGAAATTTCAAGAGTTTTCGATTGCTTTGTCTTTCTAGCTTTCAGAGCGTAGCAGCTAGAACGATAAATTTTGAGGTCGGATTTTTGCGCCACAATTTGAGAAACTTTTGCAAATTTGACCTCATTTGACCTTGAAGATATTGACCTAGAGTCATAAAGATGGCACACAACAGGGTTCCCCTATGCCCCTTCTACCTAAATTTTGCTATTCTAGCGCTTATAGGAGCTGAAATCGTAGGGAGGGGCAGATTCTTCCCCCGCCCCTCCAGGGTGCTAAATTCTGAGACCCCCTTCAGAGCGCTTGTTAAGTGAGGGAACACTTCCATCTTTGGCCATGAAAGGCATATGTAATGCTACTATGTAAGCGATACTCTTGATGTTGCAAGCTCTCGCGAACTTATGACATTAAAGACTTGTTTAATGCAATAATTCTGCAAATATTGCGAAAGCATGGTTGCAAAGAAATAATCCAGTAAGACGCCCTAATTGGGTCCGGAACCAGGGAATGACGTAATGTATGTACGCATGTACGGTTGACTTTATTCATTCATGCAAAATTGGTTGCATAACTTTTTTCTTTGCAACCCGCTCGTGAGTTAAAGCTTCCATAGTCAACCCAATATCGAGTTACGATCATCTCAATATGATATTTATCTATCTCAAACCACTTCACGTAACCATTTCAATAGCACTTCTATTCCGATATCTCTCCTACTCCTACCATTTCCATCGTTGGTTTACCGAGCTGCTTGAAAGTATGAAATATGCAGCTAAGATGCTGACAGTTAACAGTAACCATGTTTACAATAACAATAACCATAAGTTTACAAAAACCGTGTCCAAATGAGATACGGTAGACATCACACCCTTTCATAGTCATGGACCATGGTCATGCAACACCTTTATGCTCTGTCATGCCCTGTCATGTGTCGACATCGTGACACGGCGTGATGTAACGTAGCTCGATATGATGCGACACGGCGTCTGAGCAGTAAGGTCACCGTCTGACCCGGCGGCCCTGATCCCCACCTGTGACCGCCTGACCCGCCCCTGATCCCTACCTGTGACCGTCTGATCCGGCCCTGCTCCCCACCTGTGACCGTCTGACCCAGCCCTGATCCCCACCTGTGACCGTCTGACCCGGCCCTGTTCCCCACCTGTGACCGTCTGATCCGGCCCTGATCCTCACCTGTGAACGCCTGACCCGGCCCTGATCCCACCTGTGACCGTCTGATCCGGCCCTGTTCCCCACCTGTGACCGTCTGACCCGCCCCTGATCCCTACCTGTGACCGTCTGATTCGACCCTATCACCCTGCCTGTGACCGCCTGACCCGGCCCTGTCCCCAGGCCTGTATCCGCCCCTGTGCCCTGACTGAGCGGCGTTATCAGCCCGACACCCAGCTGACACGGGCGGTGACAGGTCCACTCGGTCTCTCAGTAGATACACCGGCCGCACCCACGACAGGTTGACCGACCACACGCGCACGGGTCGCCCCACTACACGCGCACACAAACACAAACACACGGACAAGGCCCGTAACGCACGCAATTACAACAACCATATAGAACTGCAGCGCGCGCTCGTGTAATCGCTGGGCACATTTGATCTGGTGGATGTGAACGTCTACAGAGAAGACGCGCAGGCACCGTCGGCGGAATTGAAAATCAGCGAGATTCACCTACCTTGAACGACCAGAAGAGCTCTAGGTAAGGAATTCGATTATTCGATTATTGTATTCAATGCACTTATACTTAATGCTAGGCTCAAAGGGGCAGGAACTTCATTCTGATTGGGGTTGTATCTGGGATTGGCACTGACAAATGTGGCAATACCTTTTGGAGCACCGGAATCGCGATACTTCGATAGAAGATGGCACGTCGCCGTCTTCCATCTCAAACAGTTCTGAACTGATGTTGGATTGAGTATGTCAGGAAGTGCCATGTTTTCCCCATACCGGCATAGGAGCCGACAGTGCTGGTAGGGTGATGGATTTCACATACTTTGTGTTGGGTGTTGGAACTATACAACAACCCCAAAAGGGTAGTTCAAGCTACGCCCATGTCTAAGTTTTTTTTAAGACCTCATGCGATCTAAACGTTTGATGGAATGAAAACCATAAGAACTGATATAGTGACGTGAAAAACTGGCCTAAGGTTTAGTACAATTATATTGCATCGGGCGTTCACGACGTCATTTGTATAGCTTTGAGTGGGGCTGGCCCATGGCAGGTAAAACGCCGACACCCGGTATTTCTGGAAATGTTCGTTTTCTGCAAATTTGTAAATTGCTGTCTTGAAGGCAGCATGATGCTTTGTTTACTATTCATTTTCTGGAGCAATAGCTGCAAGGCGGCGGTTGTGTGGCAATAGAAACTGTTGTTTTAATTTTTTCATTTCCCTTTCTTGCAAAACTTTACAGGATTTAATGCGAGGCATGGGGGTAGCAAGGCTTTTGCTCGGTGGCGGGTTCCGGGGGGGGGGGGGGGGGTTTGGGGGCGGCCCCCCACGGAAGACCAAGGTCAGCTTCGACGGGGTCCAGATCGTAGCCAGGAATTTGCTTAGGGAGGGCCCACAGCACATTTTCTGCTACGGGGGATGCAGCCGGAATTATTTAAAACTTCATTCTTTCTAAGGAACGCCTGGCGTAATGTTAAGGTTCAGCAGAATCCCATCTTAGCTATTGTAAACTAGATCATTTCGGTGGTCCAAATAAAAAAAACATTTGCGGAAGGTGCTCCTGAAAATATACAAGGGAGCCAAATCATATCTACCTTTACCATAAACTCTTGAGTGAGGGCAGCTGGCCCTTTCCATCTCCTATACTGCTGTTCACTGCAGACCAGCTGAGGATCGGTAGAGTGAAACAGACCTCCTTAGGGTCCACATTTACATTCAAATAGATTGTCATAGCTTCCCAAGAATACCGTGTCCTTCAGCCTTAATTATGCCGTTATTTTTTGCATTTATTAAAACGTTTATTCATCTGTTCCATCTGCCTTCCTTTGCCAACTCCAAACTTTAGAGTAAGGCTTACTTCACCTCACCATCAGAACCTACATTATCTGCATTTTTCCAGAATCTGATTTCATATCAGCTTACAATATATGTAGATTGTATATTGTAGAAGCATGGTGAAAATGGATGTACTGATCGTCGACAATGATGACGATTGTAATTGTAAAGATAGGTAACGATGAACGAGCTAAGTTTAATTAAACGTCACAAAGCTCCTGGTAGTTAACCGCGCTCCGATGGACTATTTCCGACCCCTGCCACCCGATAGGGGGGGGGGGGGGGTGGCGCCCCCCCCTACGATCTCCCAAACTATTATGCCGATTAAAAAAAAAATGGAAGAGCATTCGATAGACCCGTGCACGAATGTTGAGAATAACATGCGGAACTTGATCCCATGGTCACTGATGACGTCATAGGTCCGGTCAGACACAATTTTTGCCCGTTTTTGCCGGCTTGGATTGTCGAGCAAAATTACGATATTAACTCATAGGAAGCAACTAAATCAGCATGAGTGGTGTTCCTAATACTTCCAAGTACCTACCATTCTAAGCCTTAAGTAGTCATGGGTCAGGTCAAGGTCATCCGAGGTCACGAGGTGAAAAGGGTCAAACTGCTATGTTTGGTCATTGGTAGCTGTAATACATGTTTTTGGGTCTGTTTTCGTAAAAAACGTGAAAGATGATCCCATTTTTATATCCATTGAGCTCGGAGCGAAAATGAAAATTCGAAAAATCATCGGAATTCATAGGAATGTCATGTAAAGTGTTTGTTTTTGGTCTGAAAGTTATTACTCAAGTTTCGAGTCATCAAGTCATGTTAAGTCAAGCATTGAGTTTTATTTTTTTCATTTTTCCATAATTCCCCAATTCAAAATCCGAGAAAGCAGTTTATTTTTTTCCAGTTTTTTCAGTAGCTTGATATGAGACAACTGACTCCATCTTTGAAACTGTGCAACTGCAGCGTTTCCCGCAAACTCCGTATTTGATAAAATGGAAAAACATGACGTCACGCTGACGTCGTTTCCGGTCGACCTATCATGACCTCATCATTTTCCTATTCCCGGTAGGTGTGAATTGATGTCGAAAGGGGCATGCACAGTTTGGTAACGCTGCTAGCATTATTGTGGGAGATATCAGGAAAAATGGCATGGGGCGTTGCGCCCCCCTCTCCCCAGCGGGGCGTGGGTTAACCCGCGCCCCGCTGGGGTCTCCACTTCCAGCCGAATGCACTATCTAAATGCTGGGGGTAAATTTTAACCCCATCGAATCTCCCGAACAAAGGGTCGCAGCGGGTCGCGCGAGGCGGCAAACGAAAGCTCTCGATAAACCGACCCTAAAACACACTTCATTTTTTAACAAGGTCAAATATCAGGTCGAGGTCAGGTCAAAGGTCAAAACCACCTGTTCCGATTTATTGGCTGCAGTGGCCAGACTATCAACAGCAGCGAGTCTAAAGTCAGTCAAAATACTCCCAGGTAATAGAGAAAGGCACTGCTAGAGTATTCATACTCTAGCAGTGCCTAGGTATAAGAGAGGTAGATGGATAGATAGATAGATAGTATTAGATAGTGCCTTGTACTTAGTATAAGACTTATACTTAGTACACTTCAAGGTCAAGGTCAGGTCACGAAAGGTCACAATGAGCAAAAATTACACAAAAGCCGTGTGACACACGTTTTAATCAGTTGCTTCAGACGTAGCATTCGATGGTAACGGTTATTTGACCATCGGACTCCATTTTGCGTGAAGGTCAGGCCAAGCTCAGGTCAAAGAAGGCCAGATTTTTAAATTCGTAATTTTTAACAATGGACATGATTATGGACCAGTTTTGTCCAAGAAATCCAATGGTGTCATTTGTTTTTAGGTAAGTGGTACAAAAGAGCCAAAAACGCATTTAAAAATGACGTCATCAGATTACGCACTTATTTGAGCCATTTGAAGGTCAAAAATTAAGATATTTATTCGAAATTTGATATATCAATTGCTCATATGAAGTTCTATCACATGTATTCCGTTTTTTTTAACAACTTTATAGTTTGGGATTTTACGGCCGTCTAAAAAAATTGAATTTGGGGGTCAAAATTAAAATGTAAAAAATCCGAGATAGTCATTTTGAAGAAAATGTAATTTCCTTTGTTTTGATGGTTTATTTTTTCATAACTCTATTATGAGCGATCAAACATATGCCGATTTTTAACCGAAAATGCCCTGACATGACGTCATTAAAACGTAATTTTCTCAAACATTATCAGCTGATTTTTTCGAAACTTTCTAATAAGACGACAAATTGATGCCAGATAAGGTACCTAAAGTTTTACGTCGATATCTAGCATCGTTTTAAAGCTATTGCGAAAATTCGGGAGGGGGGGGTAAAATTTACCCTCCCCCAGCGGGACGCGGGTTAACATTACTGGCTTGTTTTTCCGCTCGACCTTGCGTTTTTTTTAGACTCCTTTCGCACATCACGATAGTATCTAGCATGTCACCTGAGCTCGTGATACTTTGATAGATAGTTTGATAGATCATGATACCTTAATCCTTTGCCAAACATCACTTCTGCCAAGGACGGATAAAGCAATCGGCCCGTTTGTTTATCGCCAGTCGCAATCGTTTCAGGAACCACTGCCAGTAAGCCGGCCGATACGCTTGAGATCTGTATAAGATGATAAAGTGACATATGATTGCGGGAGATGGATACCTGAAGAGGCTTCCGGGACAAAGTTTGCCCAACACAATTTTATAACAGAAGGTTATAATGCATTTTCTTGTCGGCAGCAAAAAGGAAGCTGAATTTATAGGGTTTTGTAATTGTATGTATTTGTCACAGAACTCGCTGGGCTTATGAATGGACGGCTGAAATGTTACAGCCTCTCACAGAATACAGATTAAAGTGACCAGCGTCAGAAGTTAATGAATGGATCTAAAAAAATAAGTTTATCGCACTTTGGCTGTCTCCGTGCGGCTCACAAGCTGTCCTACGCGACGGTTAACATCACGACCAAAACTATAATTTTGTGATCCGAACGGTAGGTGTCGATTCAATTGTCGATTCAAATGCATGTAAGAGTATATCAAAAGGTGTTTCCACCAGGATGAATAGGAAGAACATGTACGAACATATCACAGATTCCCAGGGGCGGATCCAGGGGGAGGGGGTGGCAACGGGGCCAAAGTCAGACATCAGGGGGGCCAAAATGCGGTTTGCCCACCCTTTCAAAAGAGAACTCCACCTTACTATAGGTATATCGCACAATCAGCACTCACACCGTGGTCGTTTGGCCTTTTTTGGTCCCTCCCTTTGAAAATGGCTGCATACGCCACTGCATGTTACCTAGTACAGATAACCGTTTCAACCTTCAACTGATTTCAATCCGCAAATATATTCTTAAAGGTATGGTGAAGCAACATTGCGAACTTTGTTCAGTCATTCATTCTTCAATATGTTCTACCTCGACGGAAAAAACAAGATCGGCTTTTGAACAACAACAAGGACCAGCTTGTTTCCTCCGCAGTTACGCAAGAGAAAATGAAATTCATATGAAGTAAAAGAAATTAATACATGCATGTTGAAGTGGTTGTTGCGTTCGAAAAGCATGATCCACCAGTACTTCATTGGACTACCAGGACTGCTGGAATCCACGGTACGTTGGCCTTGTGGTGTCTGGGCCTCACTCTTTCCCACTTGACTTAAATCGGGAGTACCCCTCAAGTCTCGACATTTCATAAGCCCCTTCTCCTTCCGGTACTGCGACAGGTACACTGAAAACGCTCAATCCCAATGACTGGTTTAAAACCCGCTGATTAGGCCGCTCAGGGGTCTAATTTTCCCTATTCAAAGTGACAACACTTTTTAC
>JARFNZ010126317.1:0-11710 GCA_031763405.1 Balanus nubilus
GCTGTCTGAGGACGTCTCTGATCCACGGTCATTGCGTATATTGTCTGACTATGGCTGTCAAAGAACCACTAGCGGATACAAAGGGGGGGGGGCGGCAGGGGCTTTAGCCCCCCTCCCAAATCGTCTGAAATCGGCGAAAGTGAACACATTTTCTAATTTAGAAGGAAAACTAATAAACATTTACTAAGGCATGTTTTTTAACTGACTTATAGGGCACAAGGAAGCCAAATCCGATGAGTTTTTTTTCTTCAAATTTGGTGAGACTTTTTGAAATTTAGCCCCAAACAGCCTGCAGCCCTCCTTCTGGATCCGCCAGTGCAAAGAACACCTCTCTTCTTCCGTCTTGAAGAGTCACCAAATCGCTTCTTGAAGACGCCTCTGCTCCACCACTATAACTATTAAGCTCCCTAAAAGCACAGCTAAGCATCCCCAGTGCTGGCCGAAGTTCCCTTGCGATACGTTCCGGCTGTAGGATATTCTTTGTAGGGGAAATCACCATCAGTTCATGCCCGCTTTTGGAGGCGTTGGCACCCAACCGTGGGGTATTCTCCGACTTCCCGCTTAAACGTATCGACATTTACAAAGACGCAGCGCCCGCGGCGTCGGGCCGTCCGAACACAGTTTCGGCAGACGTCGGGTCAACGTCGGGAAAATGACGGCAGACGGTGGACCGACGTCGGTCCGATATGGAGGTAACACTAACATCGGCTATACATCGACAGAACAGCGGGAAGACGTCGAGCCGACACTATGCCGACGTTCACCCGATGCCGACATGCCGAGATGTTTGTCGGAACCGATATGCCAACGTCAGCCCGATGTCGGCTGGGCGTCGGCTTAGTCTCGGCATATGCGGACATATCCATCGTGAAGCCGACTTCGCGCCGACAGCGGGACGACATGCAGCCGGCGTCGGGCCGACGTCGGGATGACGTCGGCATGTTTACTGGGTAAATTGATGACGATATGATGATGAGATGACGTGAAAATATCGAAAAGCATCAGAATTCGTAGAAATGTCACGGAAAGTGACTGTTTTTGAACTTGAAAGGCCATTACACCTTCATTTGGGATGATATTAACTGTAAAATTGGTACACATATTCAACTAGCTGGTCTGTTTAAGGAATATTCCGGTGATTCAAAATTTGTGAAAACTTTTAAAATATGTCAAAAAGTTCAAATTTAGAGTTTAATTTTTATAATTGTGCAAATTTTCAAAACTAAGAAATCCCGAGATAGCAGATTGATAGCCCAGTATTTTCTCAGTCTTTTGCTATGAAACAATTGACTTCATCGCAAAACTGTGCGACTAACGGCGTTTTCCGCAAACCTTTATTTTTGGCCTAAAACGGGAATACATGACGTCACTCTGACGCAACTTACGCTTGACCCATCAATCATTTGTTCAGACCCTCATTGTTTTCCTTTTGTCAGGGTGTAGGATATATGTCGAAAGGGGCATGACAAGTTAGGTGATGCTGCTAACGCTACTTTGGGAGATATCAGGAAAAAAGGCACAGGGGGAGTGGTATCGTTTCAGTACCCATCTGGGAGCAGGTTAAGATGAATAATTTAAAATGCTTGTATTTCCTTGACTTATATCCCCACACCTGGCTGATAAAGGTCACAGTATAATCGAAAGCTTCCGCTAAAAAAAAGCACTATTCAACTGGTGTCGACACAAAGATCTGTGCAGTTTCAAGATGTCCTCTATCTTCAATCAAAAGTGTTGCTGGATCTTGTAGAATACAATAACAAAAAGTATGATTAGATCCTGGTTCTTAGCCAGTATGAATTTCCAGAGGGTGCACCAGAGTTCCCATCGGCTACACAACAATAAGCACAGATTGGCAATCCCAAGTTTTAGGATGCATAAAGTACTTTATATGTACATTATCCCTCGCCAGTGTAGGGGGGTGGTACCTAGGGGGTGGGTACCAACCCCAACCCCCCCCCCCCCCCCTCGGTTTAAAAAAAAAATAACTCGCGTAAAAAGCGTCGGATCGCGACGAAACTTGCGTTACCCTAGTTTTAATAAATTGTACACCTACTCTATTTTGTTTTAACCGTGACACTGATGACCCGTGACCTGTGACCTTTTTTCCGAGGTCCTGTCAAGCGCAAATGTCGTTCCGTGGCATATCGTTGCTTATAACTCGCGCTCTTCCTGATTATTGATGTTCAGGAGTTTACAAAAAATGTTACCATGTGACCTCTATAGTTCCCGATGAGGTCATGACCCCCCGAAGGTCAACTGAGGTCACTTGCCTCTGATGACTTCGGGTGACCTTTTTCGACTTCCAGAGCTTTCTAGGGTGTTTTTATACGGCTTCAAATGAGGTCATGACGTAGGTCAGGTCAGGCGAGGTCACTGACCTCAGATGACCTAAGTTGACCTTTGACCTTTGACTAGGATTAAAGGTCAACTAAGACCTGAAATGTATCTAAACGCATTCTACGGACAAAAATAAACGCCTTGGTCTTTAGAGGGAGGCTCTAGCTTGACTAGAAGTCATTCTATCGACACAAATGAAAATCGGTAATTTCAGATCATTGACCTGACCTCAGAGATCACCAAATGACCCAGGACCTGATAATTGGTACCATCGGCTTTGTCTCATCACAAGCAACACACTCGTCTTTACCGCTAAGCTCTAGCTCAATTAGGAGCGAATCGGCAGGGGGGTTGCATCAACCCCCTATACGGAGACGCAGCAGTTTTATCCCACACTGGCGAGGGTAACCCGCGCCCTCCCGAGGGTGATGTTTAGACCCCCCCCCCCTCCCTCTCATAAGGCTTTTCGACGATAGTGAAAAACGGCGGCGCGTTTTGGGTTCAATTAGTTCAGTTAGTTCAAAATAGTTCAAAAAGTTCAGGCATCAGTTGTGCACATTGTGTGCAATTTTGAACGCCAGGTCATCTAAGGTCAGGTCATGTGACCCAACTTAAAAATAATTATGAAGTTGTGCCACAACTACAGTTTTTAAACGATTAGTTTCAAACTTTCAGGATTACCTAAGGACACCATTACCTAAAATTTGCAAATCTCGAATTTTGTATGTCAGTAATCCGAGGCCAGGCCAATTTCGTGACATCTCTCCCCATTATAAGACAATTGGAAAAAGCAGATCCCCTCCTGTTCAGAGGATATTTATCAGAACAATCCATTTTTTTATATAAAATAATATCTTCTTAAGCCATTATTGATTACCCTGGTGTTAATTTTGATAAATGACCCCTGAAAAGTTCATCTGAGGCCACCCGAGGTCACCGACACTTCTTTGTCAATCATTTTGATGGAGTTGAGATAGAGACGTGCAAATGGTACCGAGATGTTCTTCTCGTCAAGACGCATCGACTGATATGCAGCATGACCAACCATGACCTACTTGGGTCACCACGTGACCTTGGCCTGATGTCAAATTTTGAAATTGACCTCCAGAGTTATATGTATATGTTTCTATATGTATGTGTTTATGTGTATATGTTATGTGTATATGTATATGTTTACATATATATGTTTTGACGCGCCTTGATGAGAGAAACACGCCGGTGTCAAAGTCGTTGTCATAGCTTAATTACTTGAAAAGTTATTCATGAAAAACTGTTTTCGTAGAAATCGTTTTGTTTGACCTTTGATGACCTCTGGAACCTAAAATAATGACTTGAGGTCAAATCTGATGACACGATGGTGAAGGAGCGTTTTAAGGATTTTATACTGTTTTTTTCTTCCTGGCTAGTTCCCGAGATAATGGCGGAAATTCCTGGAAAAGTCAATATTTTGGAAATTTTGACCTTTGATGATCTCTGGTGACTTCAATTTTGAGCTAAGTGAAAAATGACAGAAGTAGTTTCGAAATCATTGTTGTCAAGTTTATGAACGATTTTTTTCCGCAAGTGCCATAGGAGCGGAGCTAGAAAGGGGTAATCTTTTAAACATCCTCCCCCTCGGCACGAGGCGGATCGCGCCGAGCACCGGCACGGCGCGGGTTAAACAAATGAAATTGTTCAACAAATTTACACATTCTTAAAATATTTTGAGGTTAAATACGTTCCAAAAATCGGGGTTGGCCACCATGTATTTCGGCAGAATACCACATTAAAGTTCGAGGCATTTTGTTTTGCCCCACCAAGTATAACACCAAATGTAAGGTATGGAACTAATCAGAATATACCTTTGTTATTCTCTCATTAATTTATTATTCATTCATTCATGCATTCATCCACTGCGTATTTGCATAGGATGTCACAGCAAGAGCGCTAATTGCAAAACTAAACTCGGCTGCATTCAGATGTGTCATTAATCTTACCTCCAGAAGCGTCCTTCCCTTAGCCTTGTAGACCGCGTGCACGAAGCAGATTGGTACAGCGAGGATCGCAACTGTGATCAGTACCCAGCCACAGACTGAGGGACAGAGACACTAAGATCAGTACCCAGCCACAAACTGTGGGATAACGATACCCTGAACAGCAGTACATATATCTTATAAAATCAACCTTAAAATGGAAGATTGACCTCGCCATTATTGTCCAATATGCATATTGATTTTGAATGCTAGAATCGTTAGTTCTAATGTGAAAACATACGCCGACAACATGTTCACACGAAGTGGCACAGACAAATCAAACGGGCAACTTTGAAACAATATATGGGCGCCAAGTTTGGTTGGTTTCCCAAAATGTACACAAGATGCAACACATTGCTTGAAAACATGTATTATCCTCAAAATGACTTCAGATTGTTATTACGAGCGAGCACGAAGCGAGTCTTTACGTGGCATAAGATTAACTCCGCAACGGCTGTTCCGATTGTGTTCAAATCATCTGTGTGGTTAGGGAAGGGACCCAACAGCTGCGACCTTACCACAAGTCATGGATGGCGCCTCCGCACAAGCGCACGTGCACTTCCATATTTTATACATCACGAAGGGCTGGGTCAATGGTGCTCGATTCGGTGTGTGTTTAGGGACATATTAGCTTCGAGCCTTCCACAAGTCAGAGGCGAGGTGCTACTGCACGTGCACATCCATTTTCTATGTCTTGGGAGCGGCTGAGCCGATTGTGTTCAAATCTGATGTGTGATTAGGGACCCTCAACCGCCGTGTTCCCACTAGTTAGGTATTGGGTACATCTGCATGTGCGCTCGTGCACGCTCCTATTCTATATCTTAGGAACGACTGAACCAATTGCGTTCAAATCTGGTGTGTGGCTCGGTATCCCCACCTTTCTACAAGTCGGCGGTGGGGTGCATCTTATCGTGCGCACGTACACACCCCTAGTGTGTACACCCCTAGTGTATATCTCAGGAGCTACCTGCCTACAAGTTAGATGCCTGGGTGGGATGCCTCTGCACGTGCGCACGTGCAGAGGCATCCCACCCATACCTTATATCTCAGGAATGGATGAGCCAATTCTGATATAATTGCACACCCTTAGTATCTTAGAAACGACTAAGCCCGCATACCAATCGCACCATAAAGAGGTATATTTCATTTGCGCTCGCTCGTTCATCGCCAACAACTGCGCATTATTGGTCGATACCATCCGCCGTATAACCATGGTGAATGGTGCATGAATAACTCCGAATGATCATAAAACCTGAGCTATTTCTTGTTCGTCTAGCACAGTAATTGTAGTCCTAATCGATACCTTGGCTTGAGATTTCCGCAGGACATTCTGTTGCATCATTTTCAGGTCCCGCGAACTTTTGCCATCGAATGTCCATCGATGTGATTCGCCGGATGTTACATGGTCTACGGCTTTGACAAAGAAGTGATTAAAGAAACCGGTATTTTTACTCCTCTTTTCGGAATGAACCTTTCTGAGGGTCATATGTCTGAGGGTCATTTCACACCAAAACCGCAACCGGAACACTCATGGTATTTAACCTGTTAACCCCGACCATAGAAAGAGACAATTTGGTATTCCACTTCCAACTTAATAGAGTTTAAGTTCTGAAGGGAAAAAAATGAGATAAAAAAACGCTTCTTGAGATATGCTACAGACCACAAATGAGCCAGCGGGCACAACCGGAAGGCGCATAACAATAAGTACCTGTAGATTTAAACAGATAAATAGATAAATACCTATAGATTTAAAAAAAAATAGGATCTAGCAAGATAATATGTTATCTGAATTATTGTCCTGCCCTCATAGTGTCCTGTCTAGTGGATTGTTCACAAAGGTTCCAAACTGCCTATGTTCAGCTGTTTTTAGTGAATTGCAAAGGTACTACAGGGAGTGCAGCGACCAAGGTCAAAGGGTGCACAGAGATCCTGGAGGGCGCACCCTCAGAGTCGTCGCACCGTCTCGGCGGCCCTTCGCCCTCTGTCAGGCTCCCCTCCGCTACGGCGTGTGGCGAATGTTCCTCAGTCCCCGTCTCGTCCCCTGCCCTTTTCTGTCCCGCTGATTGATACCTCAAATAACCCGCGATTCAGTGTGAGTGATTGACTGCCTTGAGGCGGTCAATGGTTTTTGGATCATACTGCCTTATCGCCATATTGAACAATTACAACCGTGCTCACAATAAACCGTGACCCGTAACCAGGATACATTCTTGAGAGGATGCACTTGAGTTCCCACAAGGCGCACAACAATAAGTATAGTTCAGCTGTTTTTAGTGAATTGCAAAGGTACTACAGGGAGTGCAGCGACCAAGGTCAAATGGTGCGCTGAGATCCTGGAAGGTGTACACTAGCGCAGGCACCCAATGTACCGGCCTGGCTAAGGGCCTGACCGTGCTGTTGAATATGACACGACTGCTAACCAACCACTGATAAAGTTGTAGGAAATATTGCCAAAGACCACACGGTCCAAGTACGTAGGTACGCATAATTCTGAATAGCGCTGAACTAAGAGAACTGTCACTCGAATGTAATTCCTCCTGAGCTGTCGCACGCGCCAAACTACAGGTGCCGCTGTCCAGTGTTCATTTCCTGAGAGAAGTGGCCGCTGAACAAAGAGCAGTTTTGCAGTTTTACGGAACAATTGAGACGAGGTTCTAGTATTGCCGATGGAAATATTTTCGGACTAACGTCATCGCCTTGCATATTTAATGTAACACAGGGTTTCGGCCAGTTGCCCATTTGGCCCATGGAATGATAAGTAGGTATGCTCAATTATTAGAGTGACACCGTATTTTAATGGTTTTGTTTTAATATAATAATGAACTTTTTCACATAGATATGTCAATTAAGTCGTTCTTCTAAATTAGGCCAAAACGAGCAATCGAGGAGTGCTGTCGCCTAGCTTTCTAAGGTAATGAGAAATGGCATTGCCAACTGAAATTAAAATAATATCTCACATAAATGGATTTGTAGGAATAAATCTTTGGAACTCTTCGTGTCTATTAAATTATTTGTGATCTGAGCCAAGTTCGACAGGGTATAAATCCCCTTATGTAGTCGACTGACTTGTCCCTAGGCTACTCACTCATGGCGCTGTCCGGGTACCCGATCTTGCCGTACTTGAGGGGCTTCATAGTCACCACCGAGTAGATAAAGATGGCCAGCAGCGCTATCGGAATGAACACCGCCCAGCAAAACTTCCAGTAGTAATTGGGCCGCTGACCGACCATGAACTCAAGGTCGTCGCAGAAGTTTTTGATGCCGTAAACCCATTGGATGGCGACTACTTCAAGCGTGGCCAGGATGAAGATGATGAAGCCTCCGCCGAAGTAGTCCACCAGGTTCAGCACGAACTGACCGCCCTGAAATACAGTTACGCACCTGAATACTCATGGTCATCTAAAGGCTGAATCTGATCAATGTTGGCCGATGCTCTTGACGTTCCAGGGCAAGAAGCAATATTTCGAGTTTCATATAATTCCTAGGTACTTTCGACAAGTTCTAGGTTCTAGCACATTCGACAAGGCTGAGGATCGGTTGCTTTCACACAACGAGTTTTGCCACTGACGAGGCATCGGCATCATTCATCATTCGCCGCGGAGCACGCATTGACTGTGCCTGTTCGGGCAATACGAACCATCAGCCATTCTGGAGATCCTCATAAGAAGTGCGGCGCGTTATTAATGGCGTGCTCAGAATATTAAAATCACGCCTTCCAACGAGATCTCGGAGGAAGAGGAGTAGAGGTGCAATATTTCTCTACCGCAATACCGGCATGCCGGTATATTTTCAGTACCGGCGATATTTATGCGGTATTTGAGCATGTGTGATAATGCAATGGCAATGGCAGCGCCGGTAAATTGCCAGTATTTTTGGTTAATGTGGTGGTGTGGTGTGGGGCTGGTATTCCATTTTCGGTTAAATATTGCGTCTCTAAAGAGGCGCTATTCCCCAGCCCAGAACAGAGTCCCATCGACCGACATACTGTCCAGGGGGTGTCATCCCAGGACTTCCTATGTGTGGATCACCCGGCGGTTTAACATTAGGTGTGACGTCACTGGGATATGATCCGAGCGGTGGCCGACTCCATCGTAACAGTGACGTCACGCTATGACTCCCCAGTGACGTCACGCTAGTGTTGAGAAAATGGAACATCAAAATGCCCGGATGATTCTACCTTACTTATACGGCCTTGATACTGTCTAGCTTCCGTCATAACGAGTGTGAGCGTCATAAGTGTACAGTGTACTCATGCTTTAGGCTCGCGATTTTTAACCGACCTTGCTACATGCTCCGAACTTTAAATGCTAAAGAGAAGCAATTATGTGGGTAGTCAGAAAAGTCATGGAACAATTACATCAGGATAAAGGCTGATGTCTAGAAGTCGTTCTCCGTATATGCAAGCATTTAAAAAAAAATCCTGCGGCGATTGCTCGGGACCCTTACGAAAATGCTCGATGGAGGTTATTGTGCAGACTGATTTGGCGCGAAGTAAGAGTTTGGTGAATTAGTCGGTGTAGGTGATTGAAAAATGTGTCAATTTCTTCAGACAACAGGTCGTTGGCAGCCGTTGAATGAGAACAAAACACACCAATCGCGTCGGGAAGCCAATTCTGCCCTCTGGGACCGGAGAGATCGGTGCGGCGTCGGAGGCAGGCTTGGCCTTCGTAGAAGACTTTGCCGCACACTGTTTCAAAGAAAGGTTCACACTTACATCCCTGCTTGATACATATCCATCAGAAACTTAGTCAGTCTAACAGAGAACAGGCGGGTTCGTTATTTTGAGCGGCAGGCATCATTACATTTGCTGGCGGGCGGTTTTCCAACGAAGCCCTCTTTCGGCTTGTTTCGGCTTCTTGAATGATTATTTATACGAAAGTTATTGATAAAACATGAGTACACTTTTCACGCAGACACCGTGTACGTGTCAATATGACGTCATACGCACTGATGTGACGTCATACGTACCGGCGTGACATAGACAAGGCCGAAGAGGAAGCCGAGGACTGAGACGATGGCGGCTGCCTGCCACTGCTTGATGCGGGGGAAGTCCTCCCGGATGATGGTGATGACGCAGCCGGTGAGCGCAGTGGCAGAGCCGACTCCCAGCGTGAACAGCATCAAGAAGAACAGCACGGCAAACAGCTGCAGGGAGAACCGATCGCAATATTGGGTCAGTAACAGCTGCCCAGCTCGTAACTTCCAGGAACTCTTGATCAAAAAATCAATTACGGAAACGAAATGATGAAGTAGTCGGGGCGATGGGACTCGAGGTAGACGGCTGTAGGAAGAGAGAACACAGCGTGTCCGCACGATAGTTTAGGTGTCAGCACGCTACCTGATTTGAACCCGGCACTGATATGCCACATCCGTGGCCTGTTCTGACCTGCCCCCGGACACTGATCTGACCTGACCTGACACAGCACTGACCCTGCCACTGACCTGTTCACCGTGGTCAGGTCACGGACTGACCTGTTCGTGACCTGATGTGAACTGACCGTCCATGACCTGACCTGACCTGACCCTGTCACTGACCTTGCCAATGGCCCATCCCGTCCGTGACCTGACCTGACCTGCCGCCGTCACTGACCTGCGGCACTCCGGGGAAGTTGGCCAGCGCCTGAGGGTAGGAGACGAAGGCCAGAGACGTGCCGCCGCCCTTGATGACCTGGTCCACCGTGGTGTCCAGCTCGTGAGCCAGGTTACCCAGGATGCTGAAGATGACGAAGCCGGCCAGCAGCGAGGTCAGCATGTCCGCGATGCTGATAATGGCCGCGTCTCTGTAACGGAGATAAGGCGAATAAAAAACGTAACACACGTAGCATCAAGGTATAGGTGGTAGGTGCTGATATATCTACGTCAGGCTCCAAGCTTTGGGTACAGCTTCTACGCTTGAAGACTTTTTACTCAAATGCTGCGATAATAAAAATATGGAAAAAATAAGTTGTCAATGAACATGCTATCAAACTGGGCAGCGGCTTACCTAGCGACCGGGTCTCGGAAGTTGTTATAGCTGGAGTACATGACCAGAGGCCCGAAACCAATACCGAGCGAAAAGAAGGACTGCGTCACCGCGGCATACCACACCTGCGGCATGACGGGGGTGTAGACGGTGAGGGTGATGTCAGCATGTGTATGTAGCATGGCAAGGCGGAATGAAGACAATCAGAAGAGGTCAGTCGAATGCTATGGGCACCACCTGATTCTGATTGCTCCCAGGCTGAAGATCCTAGCTTCAACTTACATAGATGAAGCGTGATAAACATCCGAAGCTACTGAAGGATAAAACCTTCCAATCGGCAATGGTTTAACACATTAATATCGCAGAAACATGAAAATTGTCTAAAACGGTACATGTGAAATCCAACAACATGAACTAGGCACTGTTTTAGTAGTTTCTCGAATGTAATCCCTCTTGTACTCGCCTTGGGATTGAGTAGCTCACTCCATGTAGGCTTCAGATAGAATATGATGCCGTCATAGGCGCCGGGAAGCGTCACTCCCCTGATCAACAGGATAAACAGCACCACGTACGGAAAGATGGCTGTCGGACGGCGTCACAGGTTATGACGGCAATCCTCTGATCAGTAGGGTAAACAGCACCACGTACGGAAAGATGGCTGTCGGACGGCGACACAGGTTATGACGTCACTCCTCTGATCAACGGAGGACTAAATTTGACCTCAGGTCAAGGTCACTTGATGACCCAAGTAGGTCAAATTGGGTCATGTTGCATATAAGTCGATGCGTCTTGGTCAGAAGAACGCAATGGTGTCTTTCGCACGTTCATATCTCTCATCTATCAAGAGTTATTGGCAAAAAAGCGAAAGTGACCTAAGGTGACCTCAGATGATCTTTACAGGGGTCACAAACCAAAAGTTGCACATGGGTCATCAATAATTGACAAAGATACTAGGATCCTGAAGAAATGAGACTAATCCGATTCCTGTCTTTCAAAAAGGGAGCATTTTAATAACGGGTGATCACTATAGAATTGGACTAAGTTCAATCAATCGTAGAAATCCTATTTCTTAGTTCTCGGACACGAAACTTGCCATACCTGTATATTGTACATTTATCAGTTAATCCCCAGCAGAAGACAAGCTCCTCTGCACCCAGGTGCCCCGTAAGGCGCACGAGCTTTTGCATCCCCTCTTTCATTTTTCGCGGACGGATTAATCGAGTGTGTCTCACACAGCTGATGGTACTGGTCCGCGTCATCCGCTTAGACGATGCTAACAAGCCACAATGGTGCATATCTGGCTTTAGAATATCTGGCTTAGTTTTGATGGACCTCAGATAAGAAACTTTCTGGGGCTCATTTCACATGTTATACTGTGGGTCCTCCCGCTTCAGTCAGC
>JARFNZ010126328.1:0-11707 GCA_031763405.1 Balanus nubilus
CGCTGAGCGGCGCCGAGCCACGCGCCGCGGGCGTGCCACTGTTATGGTTAGCCGGCCACCGCCGCCCGGCGACACGCCACGCAGGCTTGTATGTATGCTTCTGTAGTTGTACTCTGTAATCTGGGTTTCGTCAGACTCTCGAATCTTCCGGTCCCAATGAACACAAAAAGATCATCAATTATGCACTAATGACTTAGCAAGTCAAACAGTAGCGCACCAACGAGTCTGACACAGCCCAGAGCCGTAGTTAGTAGAATTCGTCGCTTCCTAGTTCAGTGACTAGTGATTCAGAGCGCCCCCTGTCTTTGTATAAACATTGTATAAAAGATGCGTGCGCGTTAGCCAACCAGGTCAGTCAGCCACGAATCTCAGTGGAGATCGGACTAGAGCCCAAGCGCTTAGACTGGCCCCCTGTACGGCAAATTCTACCGGTGGTTAGATTGCTCTCCCTGTCGCAGCTGAATACACATCTCAGCAATCTGTCGTGTAGACGGATAGACAGACGAGCGAGAAGGACACTTCAAATCCGGCTTGTTACATTGGTGCCGTGACCCGGATATTTGCTGATCGATTTTGTATAATTGATCTAATGTCCTACCACTGCCTAGGGGGCCACCACGTGAGCTATCAAGTACCGATCCAGCAACAACATACACCGAGACCAACCGACGCGGCCAGCCTACATCCAAACGGTCAGTGTTCTTGTTGGAACGTCATCGTGCCCGTCATTAATCTGACTGCCAGCCTCAATTTTGCCCTTGATAAGGTCTGCCCCTATCATAAGGCCTATCTCCAACGAAGATCAGGGCTACTTACTAATCACTGGTGCAGTTGCCATACCGACCCGGCACAGAAATACTGCACAGATTGTGGTTACTGCCACGAGTGTGGCTGTGATTTAGTAACAACATCAACCCGTGACTTCCACCGCTGCTCCTGCATTTATTGCTTGGGACGGTGTTGTGGCTTCGAGGATTATACCACAGCGCATCTGGCTACCATCCAAAAACGGCATACGTTCTTACGCTCCTGCCAAGCTATCGCTCGCTGTCCGGAAGGTACCCCAACTAGGCAGCTCGGGTACCCAACGCCTCTACCGACAGAAGCACTGATCAGCGCAGCTGCCATCCCTGAACCGACCCCGACAAAAAGAAACCGCCTGCGTTTCCTGCTGGAGCCTGAAAATCGCCCGCCTCCACCCAACAACCGCTGGCCTGCTACCCATCAGCCGTCTCTGTCCAACGTCTGGCCAGCCGACAGCACTTCAGTTCCGCCAACAACTCAGCAGCCACCCGCTTCAGCTACCGTCCTCTCAGCTGTACAGCCCACGATCCAAGCAGCCACTCAACCTGCTGATCAGCCTGCCGTCCAGACCGCTGCTGCTCCATCGACGGCCCTGTCTCTGGCGTCTTCAGCAACGTCAGGGCTCTATCAGCCTCAGCCAGCGCTCACAACCAGAGCCGCTGCTCTACCTTCGGCTTCAGCGCCAGCACCGCTACCAACGTCGACAAGGCCAGGACCGGCCTGTAGCCGCTGTCAACCCAAGGACCAAATACCTGACGACTGGGACGTTGACGTCACTGTATCTGGGCCTCTGCTCAAGACCGAGCTTATCGACCAGTAAAACGACTGGCTAAGAAAGGTGAGACCTCACATCATTTTCTTTTTTTCTTTTTTGTTTACAAAACGTAACGTAACGTAAACATGGATACTGGTGTTATTGTTGATATGGCCAACCAACTAACAGATTGTGTCAATGCACTAGGAAACAAACTCACGCTAGCAAACTCACTTGGCCAGCAGAAAAGAGCAACATTTGATGGTACCAACGCAGACAGTTTTCTCAAATGGATCGCTGAGGTGGACAACATTTATATTGAGGTGGACAGTGATGACAAACAGACCCTATGGGCAGCCGGTCAGCTACTCAGAGGATTTGCTTTGGAACATTTTCAGGAAATAGCCCGCGGGCTATCAACATGGGAGGGATTGAAAACTGCCATGAGCGAACATTTTTCGTACCTCAGTCCCGATCTACAGGCCAAACAAAAACTCAGGAAAATCGCCCAGAAATCTAACGAGTCTGTCCCACAGTACGCCGAACGACTTCGAACCCTAGCCCGACATGCCTACAAAGACCGAGGAGCGGAAGTAGAGGTAGTAGAGACGGTAGCGCATGCATTCATCAACGGACTCCGTGACAGACGCTTACAGGAAAGAGTTGCACGTAAAATGCCAACAAACTTGACTGACGCATACAACTTCGCCATGCATGAGATCAAAATAGGAAATCACGTCGCGTTATTTACAGACCATTCAGCAGATCAAGTAGAGCCCATGGACGTAAGTATAGTCAAAGTCACCCCAGACCCCCTACAGACGAAACTTGACAAGGTCGCTGACCTCTTACAAGTACTGGTACAAAAAGAAACCCAAAGATCGCAACCATACCAAGTGAGCCCACAGGTGAGTCAGCAGTACCGACACCCTCCTCAACAACAAAGGTTTCTGTACCCCCCTCCACAGTTCATGCCAAACCGAGGACGAGAACAGAGACCCATGAGACTACCTGGCTATCCACAACCACAAAACCAGACTAACAGAGGCTCTTCACAGGAGTACCAGTGGACCCCAGACCATAGGCCCATCTGCCATTTCTGTGGCAACGTGGGGCACGTGCAGAGAATCTGCCGTAAACGCATGGCTGCACAGCAGCGACTGCCACCACAACCCATGCAGCGTAAGTCGGAAAACTAGAGGAGCCTCACCCCAGTGCACGGGACAAGTCGGAGAAACAAGATGAAACGGCCCATGTTTTAAAGGTAAGCGAAAACTCTCCATACATCAATATTTGCATAGGCACCCACCCCTTCAGGACACTTTTGGACACAGGTGCGCAACTCTCTCTGGTCAGTGAAACCTTCCTTGATCTGTGTGATCCTAAACTAGTGAAACCGATCCAAGATTCGCCTGATGTAATTCTCCGTTCGGCTTCCGGTCATAACCTAAAACCAACCAAGTCAGTAAAAATTCGCATTACATTGGGTAAAGTACGAATGTACCATGACTTCATTGTGGTCTCAGAATTCAACCATGATATGATTTTAGGCATTGATTTCTTGAATACACGCAAAGCTCTCCTGGATTTTGACAATCAAACGCTGATTATTGGCAACAATGTGTACCCTTTGAAACAAAAAGCCGGTCAAGAGAAAAGAGAAGTCAATCTGGTGAGACTAGCGGAGGATGTAGATATCTTCCCACGTTCGGATGTGCAGCTGAAGTGTTTCATATCAAAGAAAAAGCACCCTGGTGAAAATTTTGTAGTCTCACAGCTCCCAACTTCGCCATGTTTCAATGATGAACCAGGCATCCTTTTGCCAAACGCAGTAGTAAAGATTTCCAAGAATAGACATATTCCTTGGGCGGTTGTGAATGAAACAGGACGATACATACATTTTAGAAAAGGTCAAGTACTTGGCATTGCTACTCCATTCCGTGAAGATGAAAATAACTTAACTATCGCTTCGCTTGAAGTCGATGAAAAGAAGGCAGAAAAATATGACTCTCCGTCAGAAATCCTCAAAACATTCCAAATTGATCATGTGTCAGGAAACCAACGTGAGACATTGGTTACTCTTTTAGAACAAAACTTAGATATTTTCGTGCAAAAAGATGACGAATTGACTACTACCCATGTGACAGAAATGAGGATCAATACTCAGGATCATCAGCCATCATATCAGGCCCCAAGACGACCACCTTTAGCGTACAGACCTGTGCTGGAGGAACAGGTACAGGAAATGCTGAATGCTAACGTCATACGTCGTAGTAATTCCCCTTGGATGTCTCCAGTCCTCTTGGTTCCTAAGAAAGATGGTTCTTTGAGATTTTGCGTAGACTTTAGAAAAGTAAATGCAATTACAGTCCGCCCAGCAGCCAGCATACCTTCGGCTGATGACATCTTTTTCGCGTTAGGAAAATCTAAGTTCCGTTCTAGTTTGGATATGAAGCAAGGATTTTGGCAAATTCCAATTAAGGAAGAGGATAAAGAGAAAACAGCTTTTGGTACAGACGCAGGGGTATTTGAATTTAATTCCATGCCGTTTGGTCTCGGCGGTTCTCCTGCCGTTTTCCAAAATTGCATGAATGCTGTTCTTGGAGATGTGCGCCATTTTGCTCTTGCCTTTGTTGACGACATCATAGTGTTCAGTGAAACGTTTGAGGACCACATGAAACATCTTGGTGAAGTGTTCGATAGACTCCGCAAAGCAAACCTGAAACTAAAAATTTCGAAATGTGATTTCATCAAAAAACAGCTTAACTACCTTGGTCATGTGCTATCAGATGATGGAATTTCGGTAGACCCGGCAAAAGTTGATGTTGTCAAAAATATGACGCCACCAGAGTCCATCCGAGATGTTCGCAGTTTTCTTGGCATGGCTTCATACTATCGCAAGTACGTTCCCAACTTCAGCAAAATCGCAAAGCCTCTCACTGCTCTTACAAGGAAAAACGCTCGATTCAGATGGACAACGGAGGCACAAAGTGCTTTTGACACATTGAAAGATGCTTTGCTTCAGGCTCCAATTTTGGCCTTCCCAGACATCTCAAAGCCATTTAAGCTGTATACAGATGCATCTCAGTATGCAATGGGTGCAGTATTGATGCAGGATCATGATGGACACAATCGCGTCATTCAATATGTGTCGCATCAGTTCTCGGAACAAAAACAAAAATGGCCCACCATCGAACGAGAAGCATTCGCCATCATTTACAGTCTAGAGAAATTAAGACCAATCCTAATTGGTACAGATATCACTGTCTTTACTGATCATAAACCCTTGAAACATTTATTCACCAGTGAAATGAAAAATCCACGTATCCAGAGATGGGCAATTATTCTAGGTGAATATGCGTGTAAAGTTGAATACATATCAGGATCCAAAAATGCTGCTGCCGACATGCTATCACGATTGCACAATACTTCGTTAGCAGGAAATCTGAATGACAACGAGCATTTAGACTGGAAAGGAGAAAAGGCTGATATCAATGTCACTGAAAAAGCAAATGTGCATGTGATTGACAGCTCTGTGGAAATTGATGACATTACTGAAATCCAAGAAAAAGAAAAACCACCAGACTATCACAACTTCGATATTAAAGATTTGAAGAAGGCCCAAACAAAAGACAGTGAGTTGAGCACTATTATTTCTGATATCAACAGTGAAAATCCTCAGATTTCAGCAAAGTATTGCATCAATGATAACCTTTTATATCATGTTGAAAAAGGGACTAAAACTAGACCCCAGACACGCATGCAACTTGTCATTCCCGCCGCATACAGAAAAATAGTTCTTGCAGATGCTCACGATGGATATTTTGGCGGTCACTTGGGCATTGAGAAAACATCAGACAAAGTACTGAAATCCTATTATTGGCCAAACGTTTTGAAAGATATCGTGCAATACGTCCAAACTTGTGAGACATGCAATAGAAAGAAATTGAGTAAAGAAAGACGCCCCATGCAGGACATGCCCATGCCAACTGCCCCAATGGAAATTGTAGGCATCGATACTTGTGGTCCATTTCCTGTAACAGAAGATGGAAACAAGTATGTGTGTACAATAGTTGATCATTTTAGCGGTTGGCCGGAAGCATTTGCTATTCCAGACAAATCAGCTGCAACCATGGCCAATATTTTATTAGAAGACTTCATTCCACGCCATGGCTGCCCCCGCACGATCATAAGCGATCAAGGTACAGAATATTGCAACTCTCTTCTCAATGTTGTAAACAAAGAATTAGGCATATCAAGGATCAGAACGTCGAGTTATCACCCTCAGTCAAACGGAAAGACTGAACGTTTTCACAGGTGCATGAATGAGATGATTCAAAAACAAATAAGCGAAAACCAAACAAAATGGGATCAAATTCTCCAACCATGTTTAGGCGCTTACCGAGTTAGTAAGAATGAGTCAACAAAATATTCCCCATATTTTGTGATGTACGGACGGGACCCTGTGCTTCCTATAGATACCCTTCTCCAACCCCGTCTGAGGTATACCGGAGAGGATTACGTACCTGTGATGTTTGAAAACCTCCACAACGCCTATACACAGGTAGTGCAAAACACACAACAAGCCAGAGAACATAACAAAGCGTTGGTTTCAAAAGAAGCCACACCTTCAAATTTCAAACCCGGCGATTTGGTATTTTATTTCGATCCATCCGTTCATCCAGGAGACTCAACCAAGCTAACGCTTTACTGGAAAAACTACTTCCGTGTCGTTTCCAAACTAGGCGAAGAAAACTATTGTATCAAAAACATGCACACTGGTAAAACAAAGATAGTTCATTCAGAGAACCTCCGTCATCGGGATTCGGAAGACGTGTGGGACAGGACATATGACTCTGTCAAACGTCCTGTACAGGTAAGTCTGAGGCCAGAGGAAGAGCCGCAACGACAACAACCGCTGCGAGCTGCTAAATTACCCTACGGAGATCAACAATGGTACAATGAAAATTGGTATCCCCAGCCCGCAGCAGTCCCACCAACTCCATACATAACACCACAGTCAACGGCTCCAGAGAATCCCATGACAGAGCTCGTAGATAACAAAGAAAAACAACAGACAGAGGAAACAGAAGAAACAGGTAAGACAATGGAACCAAAGGAACTGTCCGAACCTTCAGCAGTACCAGACAGCACCGCAGTATACTCCCCACAATCACCGGACTGTGGAGAGCACGGTATGCAGTCACCACTGCCACAGAGACAACACCAGTACGGCCTGAGGTCACGAGGACCCATCGATGCCGCCACAGGTTCTCTAGAAGGTTACAGGTACGGAGAAAGACGGTATGCGAAGAGACAACATGACAGTTCCGACGAACCGACAACCGACAAAAGGCCTAAAGTCCAATATGATATAGACTGCTTATCCACCGAGATAAATGGTTCAAATGTTGCTCCTCATCAGCGAACATTTGCAAATGTTGAATCTGCTCCGTGTATTCAAACACATGATTGGTACCCAACGGTCTTAAGTCTGGCTTTGTCTGTGGCACAGCTTCTGTTTCCTAGTGTTTGATTGATGCTCTCTTTCTGTTGTTACAGGCGGATCACCATGGAGGTCTTGAGGTATCTGATCATTGGCTGGCTTGTGGCAAATCTGAAGGTACTGGCAGAACCATCAGATCCCGGACACTTGTTTATCCCTATGGGAAAAACCTATCCGAGTTATAGCTCCTGGGCTGTAACTGTGTCCACCAGTTTACTACCCTACCGCAAATGGCTTACGCAAACCTCTAATGCCACCAGACATTTGACTGGAATAACCTTGCATCTGAAACAACAAGCCTTCAGTAAAGCTCAGAAGTCACTCTCCCTCAATCATTTAGAGGACGCTGTCATTCAGTTACAACGAGGGGAAGCAGCCTTATCCCGAACCTTTATGGATCTCCTATATCCTCATGGACAACCTGTTGATGAGTCATCCACTAAGACTACCCGCACGCCCAGAGCGGATCGTACAAAAAGAACCAAACGAGGTTTAATAAACGGCATTGGCAAAGCCATGTCCTATCTTTTTGGAACAGCAACGGAAAATGAAATGAAACATCTAGTCTCAAACATCAAACTGGTCAACCAAAAAGAAGTAGCTATAGCTCATCAATTCAACGGTACTTTAAGAGTCATAAACGCAACAAGAGTAGCAACGACTCAAAACCGACAAGCTCTACGAACCCTGTCTCAATCCGTCCAAGCCATGGCCATTTCATACAAAACTCTCCTCACTTTGGTCCAGAACGACAGCGAGTCCCTTACCATCTCCCTTCATGTTACAGAACTTACCGAAGAAGTCCTTGGAGTCACGCAAAGTATCCACCGCCTCTATGACGAACTAAGCACCTTGTCTAATAAATTAGCTTTGGCCCAAGCCGGTATCCTTCATAAAGACCTGATTCCCAGACGCGAGTTTGCTCGTCTCCTCCGTCGCATTATAAAAAGTCTTCCTGCCAACTTCGCCTTACCCTTTTCCGAAAACAAAATCAATGAGTACGTCCGAGTCGTCAAAACCAAACTCATCGAAAGTTCGGATGCCTATCACGTCCTGTTCTATGTTCCACTCCTTCACACCCTGCATGCATTTGACGTTTACCGTTTCTTCCCTTACCAAGTACCCATGCATGACCACAATGTCTCACTTGCCTATGTACCCTCTGAACCTAGATATTTGGTCGTTTCTGAAAATCGGCGTCATTATCTGCAACCTGACCAGTCCGAAATGGAATCCTGCATTCTCGCCCATCAGCCCTTTTGCCAACTGCATGAACCCGCCTATTCTATGGCCGATTCCACGTCATGCACTGTCGCTTTGTTCCGCCAGGACCCAATGGCTATCACCTCTTTCTGTAACCCAATTGTTCAACCCACAACCGACGCACCGAAAGCCTATTACTTAACCCAGGGCAAGTGGTTGGTAGTTTCAAAACCTCCGTTCGCCGTCACCATCTACTGTGTTTCAACCCAACAAAGTCAAACCCTCTCTGTCACCAAGGCCGTCGATATCATCACCCTTAACGTCGAATGTTCAGCCTCTGGTGATTCCTTTTACCTCCCTCCTTATTACGCTAGCGAGACACATCTTGACCTACCTGTGTTCTCAACTCCCCAACTGGCTGCGGATACTCCATTTCCCATTTGGCGCCCTAACTGGACACACCTTGTACGGAACGCTTCGTCCCAGCGCAACGTATCAACCCTCCCACGTCTCCACATTGATGGAATGAAGGCTGATGCTTACTTTGAACGTCTAGAGGCGAAGCCTCTAGAAGCGGTTTCCCTCAATGATACGCCTAGCAGTTTCTCTCGATTCCTTCTTCTGCTCATTATTATTGGCGTTCTCTCTACTTGCTGCCTCTGTTTTGTTTTAAAACACTGTTGTTCGAGGGACCGTACGTTTCAACTTCCCCGTTTCCGACGCCCGACTGCCTCGGCCGTTGTTCTGCCCCCTGCCGAGCCAGCCATTGAACTGACCTGTCAAGCTCCTTTGGTACCGCCTCAGCCGTCTCAACGTGATCACCCGCCGTGTGCCCTTCACTCAGAACAGTCCGTGGAGACGGTGGCGCCCTCTCGGGGCTCTCCCGTCGTTTCTACCTAGGAGTCGGTTGCCTCGGCTATGTTCGGAGCCAGGCCCAAAGTTGTTTCCCGCATGCCCCCTCTGGTGTGAGGCACCTTGGACGTCTACTTGGCCAGTCGTCGTCGCTACTGATTCGACGGTTGCTGCTGCCTGTGTGTCGTTCTGACTCTATACGCTGCTTCTTGTGGTTCCGTGTGTGCGCGGTCGGCCACATGTTCCTCAGTGCTTGTGTTTGTCGCGTGTTTGTGTATTTGTTCCTCGTGTCTTGACTCTTCTTTTGCCCTTCAGGCGCCGGGAGCCAGCTTTTTTTTCTATCCAAAATGCTTATTATTATTAGGTAGGGGGTATTGTAACACCTGTGTATTAGTTTTAGCCTTCGTTCTAGTCTAGCCTGTAAGTGAATAGTTTTAAGCGGTAGTTTTGCATTGCATCAGCTGAGTAGTTTTCCAACGCCTCTGCCGCGCCGCCCGACACCGAGCTCTGCTGAGTGGCGCCGACCCACGCGCAGCGTCGCTCGGCGCCGAGCCACCGGCTGTGCTGCCATGGGTTTATTACCTACACAACACACCCATAGTTGACGACACTGGTCAACTGGATCAATAAGGCCTGATGGGGCAGACCTCTATTTCTATTTGGTATACCTGCATGACGCATAGGACTTTCACCATGCTCTGGGGCCGGGCAAGCGTTTGTCAGTGTCCTGACCCTGCCTCATCCGTCACCTGATATCGGGGTCCACTGCTCCTGACTCCTGAGACGGCAGGTCCTGGCTCCGGACTCCTGATGGATCAGGACCTCTCCTGATGCGAAAGGTCCTCACTCATGACTCCCGATGGATGAAAACCTCTCCTGAGGCGGGAGGTCCTGACTCCTGATGGATCAGGACCTGCTCCTGAGACGGCAGAACATGCAGGTCTCGTTGATCACGGCTTTCCACTTTTGTTTCCACAGCCTCCTGAGTCTTCACCACTTAACAGTCCCACGAATTCACACCCTCTTATCGGCAGTTCCTCACTCGGTCTGGAGTGTACAAGTCGACCGGGTCCGGCAGGTGTCTGGTAGACCCGGCAGGCAGCTGACAGCACTGCCCCAGCCAGCCGCTGACCTCTTGACGGCTACTCTGCTGCTGTAGCGCAACGGCAGTGTCCCAAAATATGTTGATTAGTGTGGGAAATGACATCCAGATATTAATAATTTTCCACTCTCACTCTTGATTATGGAAGTTAATTTTTCACTCCTAAGTTAATAGTTGAGATCTTTACAATTAGTCTGGCACAAATAGCCTAAAAATGCATGTTATTAATACAAACCACTCCCCCATCATTGCACAATTTTTCACTCTCATAGTCTTTTAGGCTTCAATTTTTCACTCTGACACCCAAGACAAAATTCAATTTTGGGACACTGCGCAACGGTAACGCCGAAACAAATGTTGTACCTGCAATGAAACAAGCTTGTGGATGATTGGCGACACGGTGTAAAAGTGTAGCAGTGAATTTACCTCAAGGCTCCTTATACGCGCAAGTTTCATGAAATCAGTCTTTTCAAATTAAAACAAACAGGGTTTTAATCATTGATAATTGATAGAACAGTTGTCAGGTGCCTCAATACCATCTGAAAAGACGTTTCCTTTGGCTCTAGTGATGGATAAACCCCTGCTTTGCAGTCCACCATTCTCTATGTCAAACCACTAGCAGCCCTGTCACAGTCCGGCGGGGCGACGCTCCACGCCGCCCGCTACCGCCGCCACGTCGCGACTGCAGTACGTGTCGAAACCTGCTCTGCCCGGAGTCCCGCCAGCTTTCCGTTGGTGGAGAGGGGGAGGGGGGAGGCGACGCGGACCCAACTAGCTGGGCGGGACGACCGGCCGACCGACCGACCGACCGCCAGTGCCTCTCTGCATGTGATACGCTCAGCTACTGCCGCCCGTCGCGCGCTCCATCATACCTCCCTTTGACAAGTCCCTAGAGCGCGCCTGGCGGCAGTAGCACAGCAGATCCAGAAACAGTGTCGGGACGGGGACAGAGGCGAGATTCGCATGAATAAACTGAAGATCTTGGATATGGCTGTGCTCGGATCCGGACACTCTCCCAGCAACTATGGACAGCGGTTTGGTGAGTTCAGGCTGCATGTGGATTGGGATGCAGGTGTGCACCATGCGTGCTTGATGTGCTGCGCCTGCAATCCGGTTGTAATTATATGTAGGTACCCGAGTTTTTCGTTAAAAGTGCTAGCACTGCCGGTAGAATAATGATCAATGCCCATTACTGTGTGCATTGCTGTGTATCTGGTAATTGCAATGTTGCTTGTCCCTGTCTTGCTAATAAACGTTGATGTCCGTGCTGATTTTGACACATTTCGTGTACCCTTGGAGTACCTGTATCTCTAATTTTCATGGTTAACCACTCTACAGCTATAGTCTGTTTATTTCAAAAAAGTTCACGGTCCAAATACAATTTTCCAAATTTGTATGCGCGTTTAACACGCGCCGTGCCGGTGCTTTTCGCCACCCGCTTCGTGCCGGGGGGTGTTTGAACACCCCCCCCCCCTTCTAACTCGGC
>JARFNZ010126339.1:0-11706 GCA_031763405.1 Balanus nubilus
CCATAGCCGTGGCCACAGCCGTGATCTATATATTTTTCCAGCCCGGCCCGCCCCATTAGCCGTGGGGTACAGCCGTCCGAGGGGCTAGCCGCCCCGTGAAGACCTCTAATTTCTATTTTGAGACTTGTTCATACAGTGGAACACTCATGTTGCGAATAATAGAGATGGTGTCATTGATATATGAGGTCTAGTAGGTTGGTTCGTGAGGAATAGATTCAAGCCACGATTCTACCAACCCGTCCTTCTGGTTGCTGGCAACTCCTACCTGGCACAAAAGCAAGACATTATATAAGTCAATTGTTTCTCTTGTATCTGTCTAACGGGTGCTCAGTAAGTTTCTGGACAAGCTCCTAGATGTCACCTTTCGTTTGTTTTTCGCTATTTCCGAGCGAAAATGTGTACACTGAAAGAATCATAATGTGTGGAAGACATGTGAGAAACACAATTTATAAATCTTAACTCTGCCATAGTCGTCCTTTTCAAGTAGTATGGCCGAGATTCGGCGACCAAATACCGATCAATAATACATCAAATTATTACCAATACATTAATGATTTATCAATCATGAATAAAATCATATTTAGTCCATTAATCCAAAGTAGAGAATACTCGAGCTGGTATCGAATTTCGCTCTGGCTAGTATGTTAAGGTAAAACTTATTAAGATCGTTCAAAACTTCGAAACAAATGGAACCACTCAAAATGAAAATGGAGTATCCCAAGGCAGCCCTGCTCAGTTGACCTGCGTCTAAAGAAAGTGTTACATGACCCGCATAATGTTGCGGAAAGAGGTATTTTTCCCCTTTTTTGTCTTGAAAATTTAACTTCATTTGAAACTAGGAGCTACATTCAGTCGTACATTCGTTAGGTCTTACAGCCGTCCAAAGTTCAGTAGAAGACATGGACGAGAGAATCAGACGTGAGCAACGCCTAGCAGATGACCCAGAGTGCATGCATTACGCCCAAGAGGCAGTGCAGCTGACGATTATAATCAAAATCCGCGACGTCCAATGTGACGAGAACCTCTAAGGCACTCCAGCTGCGCGCCATATAAGATGTCTGAGGCATGATTTAAGCAGAAACTGTATATGAGAGAGGAAAGGAAGCTCATTCTGAAGACGAACTGAGACACCGGATCCGCACTTCCTTGTCCTCCGTGAGCGAGGAGTTACCGCTCATGACTATCATCATGAGGGCAGTGAATGGGTGCGTGCTGTAGCCAGGCACGGCATTGCCCAGATGTCGCACTGCTGGTGCACAAATAGACAACAGTATGATCCAAGTAAGGCCTCTAGAGTATGATCCAAGTAGGATCAGTATGTCTGCCAATTTTAATATCGATACGAGTAAACGTAGCCAAGATACTATAATACACTATACACTTTGAAGTTTGTCCAAAAGTTTAATGATCACCCGTGATTCACCATAATGCGTACTTCCAGTAGCGTGTCCAAATGGCTATATTTCAGACGAACCCTGACCCATATTGAACTTAAACTGCCCGAAGTTTGGTATCAGCTATATTGATGTCGCGTAAGCTGTGAAAGCGATCGAAATACTTTCTTTTATGGTTTTATGAGCTAACTTCAGCTGTAACTATTTGAAATAATTTCAGGTCAATCTACACTTTGTATTGCTTTGCAAGTTAGCACCAAGTTTGCAAACGTTCACGTCCCCTCGAACGTTCACAACGGATCAGCAAAACGTTGACATGTGTTGTGTGTTCGTAACAAACACTCACTTCCCGTCCTGTCAAGCATACAACCCTGCTAAATATCAAATCACCGTCCGCGAGCGTATCTCCCGTAAACCCGTAGTCCCGTAATCTCCCGTAGTCGGAAGCAGGCTCGACCAAATCCAGGCAGATCTGATGGATTTCTCTGACTTTCTGGCATTCCCAAGCCCCGCGGACGTAGGCCGTTGGGTCGTCTTTCCGATCTCGTCTGATTGCAGCCGATCACACGGCGCTGGCCGTCATGTCGGCTTTGGAGGACTGCTCGGCGATCGACCTCCGTAGGAGACTGGGGGCCCACGGTCGGTCGGCCGCGCCGGGTCACGCCTTGGAGGACTGCTCGGCGATCGACCTCCATAGGAGACTGGGGGCCCACGGTCGGCCGGCCGCGACGGGTCACACCAGGACCCGAGGCCTTCACGGCTGTGTTCGACTCAGATTTTTCCGACTGACTCGACTCTAACTCATTTCCGAAGGACTCTGACTCAACTTGGACTCAAATGGCTGAGCAAAGGTTATTAGACGATGAATGGGTGGACTCAACTTTACTCAAGAGAATGAATGGGTGGACTCAACTTTACCTCAGGCAGCCTTCAGGTGTCTCAACGCTAACTCAAATCAACACCTATATTTTCTTAACCGACTCGACTCTGACTCAACTCATTTGAGTCAGAGTTGAGTCAAATCTGACTTAAGCCGGCCGCACACTGCGCCATTCGGCCGCGACATCGCCGCGACTCTACCAGCGACATCGCCTATGTAACGTACAAAGTATAAAAACCGCGTGTTCTAACGCATTTTACTTAATTGGTAGTACCAGTACGACAACCTAAATACAAAAATTTGAGGATGGGTTCAATCCCTGAAATGTGTCCGCGAAAGAATCGCGGCGATGTCGCAGCCGAATGGCGCAGTGTGCGGCCGGCATTAGCGACTCTGACTCGACTGCCGATTGCACTAAAGAAGTGTTTCAGCGATACATGGGATTGTACACACATTTAGCTACGCTGTTACTCGTATTAAGATCCCTTCAAGAGAGGCATTCGACTGTATGTCATAACCAATGGGGGAGGGGGAGGGGACGCGAAACGACAAGCTCCTATACTTCTGCAATATTTCTATAACTAACATAAGTATTGTCACCAAACTTTCCATACCCTCTCCCACATCAATTATGCACGTACTAACACAAGACCAATGACAGGTCATGATAAGTTGACCGTAAATAACGTTAGAGTGACGTCATGTTCTGCCATTTCTTAAACCAAAAATAAATGTTTGTGAAAAATGTTGTCAAGCAAACGGTTTTTAATGAATCCCATTGTTTCATATCAAAACACTGCGAATAGACTACGACAGCAAACTATTATGTCATTTTTTATTTTGCCACATTGTGCAAATTTTAGGAAACAAAATAAGTCTATTTTGTCTTCTTTTTTTAACGGAAAAAATGCGATAAAGACATCATCGACGAATATGTGTACCAACTTTGAAGCCGATATCTTCCAAATGGACTGAGTAAGGACCTTTCGAAGGCCAAAAACGGTAACTTCTCGTGACTTTTCTGTGCAATGCGCATTCCAATTAATTACCGTTTTTTCTCTGATATTTATGGAAGAGATCCAAAGGTGAAGTCTGAGGTAATTTCCGCGTTTTAAACGAAAAAAAGTGACAGAAACAGGCTTTTTAACGCCTAATGAACTAAAACAGCAGCGCAACCTTTTTAACCCCGCGACCTCGGATGACCTTTTTTATTTTTCCAAAACCTTGACCCGGCTAATGGCAACAAAGGGTACAGAACGATACTTACAAGTGTCAGGGTACGATTCATATCGATTTATTGGCTGCATGTGCGACTTCATATCGTTATTTCACGCATCAATCTCACGCAAAGAAAACTGTCAAAAATTTGATTTTTGACCTGATCTGCGATGTATTATTGACTTCGTCTCTTGAAATCAAAGTCTGTATGTTTGTATGTTATTTGGATAGACTGCGATAGGTGTGTACAAGGCTGTACAGTGCTATAGAATGCGGGTTGATTTGTGAAAATCTGTCCAGAAGTTTCGGAGATCGTTGGGGGACCGAAACGCCCCAATTCCCCTCCCCAACGACGGGCAGGGGTCGGAGAAGGCCCACCGGAACACGGCATAGAACATTTACCAAGAAAAGAAAACACTAACAATGTATATAGTGTTACATCCACTGTGTCCACTAAATCCAACTGAAAGAGGATAATTTAATTTGCTAATGGATCGACGTAAGAAGTAGGAACATCACTTCTCGATCTTGTTTTAGGCCGGATTTGCCACACGATTTCATGTTGAGTGAACAACAGACATGCTTTCCGCAAATAAATTACTGGTAACCTTTACGAACATTCGAGAACAATCCCGCGTTATTCAAAAGTCATTCCATAAACCATCTCCGGGCCAACCAAAACCACTCGCAGCTGCCTCAACAATCACCTGAAATCGTCTGACAATAACCTGAACTCATCTGCCCTGATAGACCAGTCGGCCATCGCAGACGCCCGAGTCTGTAATACAATCCGCGGCTGGCCTGGCGGGCCCGAGCCCCGAACCAATTGAGATTCCGGTGAATCCCACGGCCTAGGCCTGAAACTAGATCGCCTGCCGCCGAGACCAGCTCACGGCCTCATGACAGTTATGTTCGATTAGCCGCCGAGCCGCCGACGTCGGAACGAGCCGCCTGAGCCAGTGGCGGCGGCGGCAGCCAGACCCGACAGACCCGGCAGACCCGGCAGCAGACCCGGCACTGGCAGTGACGCCGACAGACCCATCATCGTACTTCCTGGTCGGCGGCCGCAGGAGGCCGACGGCCGCCGAGCAAAAAATCTGCCACCAGGAAACAGAAAATGTAAAGACGTGCTGGGTTGTGACGCAGTAATGATGGCGGTCAAAAAGCAGCGGTGAAAATGTATATGGTTTGTTGATGAGAGTTTCCGCTTCTGGAGTGTTAATGAAATGTTAAGTACGATGATTATTTCTACCTTATCCCAGAAGCCAAAGTAAATGTTACGTTGCAGTGGTTAGGTATGTGAATCGATAACTACCAAGAAGTTAATTCAGTAATTCATATGGCAATGTTTCGGGATCAAGTTCAAAAGCAAGTCGCGGATAACAATAGCACAATTTGCATAACTGCAACGGGCACCAGTCTCCTTTATCTATATCTGAAATGTGAAATAAATCTGGTGGAACATTTCAACCTCGACGCTAATGTTTTCGACGATCCTGACCAACCACTGTTATTAACAGTGTACATGCCTAATCCTGACGCTAATGGCCCGGAAAATGAATGACATTAACATCTTCTCGGCATGCCTTCAGAACTACGCGTGCCAGCCGCCGTCTGTAGACTCCGCTTGACCCTCGCTGAGTGGCTGCGGGATCGCAAACTTGCGCCGAACGGTAAGAATAGCTCGCCAATAAGCTTTGTCGCGCACACTATCGGCAGGCACGCGTCATTTGACCAGCCGGCCTGGTTTGTCCCAAAATAGACGCAAACTACGAGCAACACAAATAGCTCGGCTCTCCCGAGAAATGATCTCAAATATCACGTCGCTTTCAATTTCCCCACCAGCACGATCACTTGGAGTCCCGCACGTGCGATTCATGCACGCAGATGGCGCATAGTTTCCTTCCATTGCACATTTTCAGGCACCGCACGTATCGCCACCTCCGTCCCGAGCAGCTGATAATCGCATCCGAGTTCATTACCCCAGCCGGTGAGGCCATTTCCATGAATATTTCATAATCGGCCGACACTGAACTACGTGCCCCACCTAGTATTCCTCGACCTAGATAATGAGTTCGCACATATTACTGACAATGACAGGGTGTCATGAAAAGCATCGAGCTCCTTTTACCACCATTCTCACTAGCGATGTCCCTTATTGGAATGGATTTATGGATGAAATTATGGATCAACGGCATAACAAAAATCCTACACCAGTATCCTCACCTGTCGGGGTTGGGTGTGGCCGGCGGCCGGCCGGTCCGCCGCGGGGTGATGACAGGGGTCAGCAGCGCCAGGTCACAGGTCATCGGCCGGCCGGCCCGGGGTCACCGAGCCGCCGCCTCAGGCGGAGTGTGACGTCGACTGGGCGGAGACAGCACGATCGTCGGGTGGTCCAGCTGGAACACAGAGACGCCACGCTTAATTGCATCGTTCCAACACTACGATTGCAGCTTATTTAGCGCACGGCTGGAAAAGGCCGGCACCAGCGTCGCACTTCTCGTAACAGCAACACGCCAACGACGCACTACAGACGCAGCTTCTCCCACTCTATTTATCGACGGCAGCAAGAGAGGCAATTTGGCCGCGGGCGTAAGGTTAAATAGATGTGGAGGAGCACTAACGCGCCGTTAAAGTCATTACAAGGCAGCTTTTGACAAAGGTTCCTCTCATATCGACAAAATACGGCGTCCTTTCCACGAGGATAGGCCATTTTCGTCGAGAGAAGTTTCCTGGCCAGACTCGAAAGCCACGTTAAAACGTAGATAAAATCCTGCTTTTCCTAAACTGGGAAGCTCAAATGCAGATATTATCTAAGTAAATGAGGAATATTTATCACATCGTGTGAAAAGCACAAATTATCAGGAGCATCTCATTCGCTAGTTGAGCATAGCCTTAATCCGCCATTGGCTGGGGTCTCAGCCGAACACCACTGTCTGTGAGGGACAAAAATGTCCCTCCATATTATCTCCGCAGCCAATGATCGCAGCGAGACCTGCGAGGCGGCATTCGAAAGCTCTTAGCGAGACGTACCTAAAGCAAACTAGAAATTTGTAAATTGAGGTCACATGTCAGGTCAAGATCAGGTCAAAGTTAAAATCGGGTGTTTTTGCGTTACGGCCCATGGAGACCGCACAACGCGCAGCTCTAAACCAAATTGCTTTCAAATGTCAGGTGAGGGTACTATAAGAGTATTGCCCTGACACTAAATCCAGGTCGAGGGCATGGTCCGGTTGCAAAACGTCAATAAACCCAAAAGCTTTACATACATGTGTCATGCGACACCTGTTTAAAACTAGCAGGGAGTGGCGTGACCTGATTTGCATTGACATTTCAACTGAGTTTGAGAATGTATGTATTTAACGTAGATGGGTCGCACGGGAAAGGGATGGGACTCCTGTCTACCTAATAATTGGGTAGGGGTACTAAAAAAATGAAACATGTTTTTGGGTTGTTTGAAATGTATAATTCGATGGTGAGGTTTATTTTGTCATTTGGAGTCGATTAAGTGAAGGTTATAACAAGGTCAGGTCAAGGTCAGGTTAAATAAGGTCAGATTTTAAAATTAGTACCTTTGATAGAGACCTGTTCCTGATTCAGATTTTGCTCAGAAATGTTGTTTTTGTTGGCAGTGGTGTAGAAATAGGAAAAACATCGCAAGTAAAAAATGTAATCGGTTTCCTTACATGTAGAGTGTAGAGCCAATACTGTGTCAATAATAAGGATATTGTTTTGAAATTTGTTTTGGGGGATAGTTCATACCCAGTGTGACCCCAACAACCTATCACCTGTTGATCTTCTACAGGTCAAGCAAGGTCACTGACCTCAGATGACCTAAGTAAGCCTTTGACCTTTGACTCGGCATTAAGGTTAAATGAGACCTGGAATGTATCCAAAAGCATTATACTGATCAAAAGAAACGTCTTGGTCTTTAGAGCACGGTTTTAGCTTGACTACAGGTCATTCGATTGACCAAAAAATGTTGATTTCGGGCCATTGACTTGATCTCAGATGTCACCAGCTGACCCAGAACAAAAAAAAAACAGGTAGCGTCGCACTGTTTTTCTTTTTTCCTCTACAGAGGGACACTGTCTGATGCTAATGTAATGTGTCACTGAGGATAAGCTCTATAAGTCATCGACCAATGTCAGCTCGCTGCTGAACATTGCAGATCAGGGATTAGCCGAAAGCTAACAACAACATTGATACCCAGCATACCTGGAAGGAGTACGTTGCAGCATTTCTCGCGGCATCCGCCGTCCCTTGACGAGACCGTCATCAGCAATAAATTTAAGAGTTTTCCCATCTGTCAAAGGTGTGCTATCCAGTAGGACAACTTCTCTTGCGTTACCGACCATTTTTCCTATCTTAACCCAGTAACAAATCAACAGCTTCTGGCTGTCAGAGTAATTTATTACAAAATATCTCCGGGATTCCCCTCTGAAGTATCTCGTTTCGACCTGCCGGGTTTGGATGTTCGTGAAGTTCGCTACAACTTTCGAAGTATGGAAATAGCCGGCTATGAATTGCCTGAGTGATATGCATTTTCCTTACTCAGGGTCCTACTTACCAGGCTGAAGGCTCATCCGATGATTCCGAGAAATTAATACCTACTTTAGTTAGTAATTGCCATACTATTCGTTACACTGTACAAAAACATATATTAGCACCATGCGAGCCTTTCAGTTGCTGATGGAAGTCAATGAGTAGCCTAGGATGCGCTCTTCAATTGACTTAGTGTTGTCGGGTGCTTGTTCAAGCATGGTTTACCCAAGTATTTTAAAGAAGGCACCAATGCTCCTAATAGCGATGGATCCTTACGTAACCCATCAGCCGGCCAGCAGTTCTGTAAGATGTCGTTAGTTCTTGCTGGATACTTGCCCTAGCATACGCCTATAAAAAGGTGTAAGCTAAGCACACAGCTTTTGGCATTGCTAAACCAAGCACCATCACTCATCGTCGCTTATTATACAACAGTAGCGAAAATGCTGTCACGAAAAAGACACGCGAACTCAAGCCTCATTGGCATGCTGTTTTTGCTGTGAGATCATCCAATATGCATGGAGTGATGCATTGCTATATGTAGGTATTCTTTAAATAGGATGCCTCGTTTCTTTATTCATCACTGCAAGATGTGACACCCCATACCATGTACACTCAGTGTACATACCACAGCCGTAAATCACCATTAAATTACAACCAACCGCCGCCAGCCGAAGGGGGGGGGGGGAGGGGGACGGCGGCGTCCCAACCCCGTGGGTAGCGGCCCATTTCGCCAGATAAGTCATCCAGCTTAACGACTTGTGTCCATTGTCATAACATGACGGCAGGGGTGCCACTTCTTTAGCCTGTGATTACCCGCCGCGCCCCGCAACCCTCTTCAACTACCCGCCACTACCCGCATGCTCATACAAGCTGCCAGGTACCCACGAAAACCAGCAAAGGTTGCAGAAGGCTTCGATTATATTTAATACAAGGAAAATTGTTATAATCATGTATAATACTTAACAATTAACACAATAATAGGCAACTTATCAAGCGAAGACATTCACCGAGCATGCCGAAAGCAGGTTAAAGAGCACAAAGTCAAAGAGCAGAGAGATGAATGGATAACGTACCTAGACACAAACCCTCACAAATATGTTGAACTGAGGTTGATAACAGGGGTGGCACACTGTACTTGTGGTCAGTGAGTTATGGAATATTCAATTCGAGCCAAAATAATATACTATAGTCAAGCTCATACCACAACCATGGAGGACGTCAGCTCAACTGATTTTACATCTCTGATGAAATGTAATTGTTCAATAGTGAACTCATGTCAGACACCTGAATTCAACAGTAACAACCAGCATGAACTATTAAGGAATGTTTAAACTTTTCCCACCAATTCCATTCCAGCAACATGCAAATAAATCAACTGATGAGACATTACGTGAGATTAGCATGGACCAGATACAATTTGTATGCCTAATCAGGGGTTAGGATACCCTTTGGCCTTTAGCCATAATTTACATAAAAGTTGTTAGCATGCACCCTGTTCTTAATTACCAATCACTAGCAAAATCATAATTCTGAAAATAACTTGCATGACCTAGAATGCAACTTAAAGTTTATTACTATGTGTATATGGGTCCCAGCACGAGACAAATAATTTATCAGCTGATACCATTACCCCAAAAATCGAAGCGTGAAAGGTCCGCTTTTCATGGCGTCAATATCATTAAATATTTTTAGATGACAAGTTATTAATTGTGTGGTAAGAAATGATAGTCGTTTAATATTACAAGATAATTAATGACAATTAGTCATTAAATATCTATAAAGTTATAAATTATGTGGCAAGAAATGAAAGTCGTTTACTATTACAAGATATTGAATGACAATTTGTGTGAAAACGCTAAAGTACCGAAAGAATTTAAAAGTGATATTTCGCAAGATATGTTTTACGTCGTGCTAAAATCTAGGTTCCCAGAATATGTCTGTTCAGACCACCATATTCTGACAAGTGTCGTTGCTGCACCAAAAATGTCTCCCGACATTAAGTGCTACACGTTTTAATTCCGGGTTTGTGTTTGATGTGTTGTCATGGTAGGATCGAATGGTTGCTAATATTAAATTTGTTATTCAAATAATGTATAGGGAACAGACATTAGTGAACAGACATTAGTTAGTAAAACAATTATATTAATTCATACTGTCATGGTTTTGGGTTGTTGTGCCGAAGCATGTCTTTATTGCAGCCACTTGAAATCCATTAAAAAGGAAACCTGTTCTGTCGCTTCAAAATCCATTTAGTCGGTGCCTGCTATGTATCCCTTGTTGTTGTTCTCATATCTCAGAGCTGATGCAATCCTATCCCAGGGCAAATTTTATAGGGCTTTTTGTGAGGGGTTTAGTGTACAGTGACCTATCACTACAGGAATGCCTTTGCAATGAGGTAGTTGCAATGTGGCAGCGTTGGAATTATGATCGCTTTCTGGTCCGGTCGAGCCCAGTAACTATTCTCTCTTTAGTGAGTTACCCGCGGCTCGGTATCAGCCGTTCAGGTCCAGCTAACCAGCTAACTCCCAGGGCCTGTTGTCCACACCATACACCAATTGAGGTGCAAACTTTGTGAACAAGCTGAAGGGGTTATATTCTGGGCTCCGAAATATATCTAGATTATGAAATATAATACATAACACATAAGTCATTACACAAAGTACAACGTTAAATATGTATGGAACACTTACAACACGGCAGAGCTAACCGGGGTCCTTCTAGCAAGGGGGTCTCCCAGCAGGGAGCCTTTTGACTCTAAAAAAAAATGTCATTTCTCAACGGATTTCGGCAACTTAATTGTGTTACTCAGGTATGAAAAAATAAGTAAAAAAATGACAATCTTGGGAACATAGACTAAAATTCGTCGGCTGTAGCGGCCTCCAGAAAAATATGCGAGGCAACGGCCCACAACCCCTGATGCGCCCCCCCCCCCCTGGATGGGGCCTCTTCGAAGAATAGCGGAGTCTCCTTAAATTTCAGGAGAGGCAAAACGATATGTTTGCCCCCGCCACGTTCGACGACAAGGACTGCCATCCCACCCCCACGATGGCGCCTCTTCTGAAAACAAGGTGCTCATTATCCAATGCCCATACCCTTTGACGCAAATTGACATTCACATCAGATCACTATTTATTTTTGCTCGAGTTGTTTCAGAAAAGAGCTGCTTGAACGTATATTTGTGCAAGATGAAGATAAATACGATAGCTGTCACCACTTACACTGCAATTAATTTCCTTGCATTTGTATCACAGTCAGTGCTGGAGGTATTTTTTGTTGATCTGACCCTTCCCGTACGGCGGCGCCCAAAAGCGGCGGCACCAGCATGCAGTGGTTAGTGCGACTGAGCCGGCAGATGTCAGGCATGTCACAGCGGTAGATCTCAAGTAATTCGCTGGTGATGGGCGGAGTTGAGGGCGGGACTAAAGAGTGGCCGGACGTTAGCCTCCATCGGGGCTGGAATTACCTGTAACATTACGAGTGAATGGTAATTGGGAAGTACCCTACATTTTCATTTGAGAATAAACAACCTAAGTAATAAATATTGTCGGAGAGTCTGAAACATCCATTGCGACAATTTCGTTCCTGGGAGTTGGTGCATTCAAAAGTTATCGCCGAAAATTAGAGTCTCAAGCGGCTTGCCGTTCACAGTTGTAGAGAGTTAACAAACGA
>JARFNZ010126350.1:0-11705 GCA_031763405.1 Balanus nubilus
ACAGAGACATAGACAGAGACAGTGACAGAGACAGAGACAGAGACAGAGACAGAAAGAGAAAGAAAGAGAGAGGGGAGGGAAGGAGGGAGAGACAGTTGTTTGGTTTTCTGTTCATTCAAGCACAGCATCTGTCCCATTTGGTTCTTGGGGCTTCTGAAGAGTGTCTGTCGATTTGAGTCAGCGATGCAACAGAGCATCTGCTCTAAGAGACTTCAGGAAGAACGGCATTAGATATGCAGTTTATCTTATCAATTGGAATATTGCAAAATAGGTATGACCATATTTGTGAATGTCATTGCATCATTTTGGTTATTTCTTTGTATGTTTCACTTTATGAGAAATATTGTTGGAGGTCAGGTCGTGGAGTTGTATGGTGCCATTGACGATATCGTGTGGCCGTCACACAGCTGCTCTGCTCCCTCCCTAGCATCAATGACCTAGATCTCTGGGGCACATCTAGGCGGTATGCAAATGTCTTCAGGAAGGGATACTTGCCTCTGTTTAACGTGTCACAAGCTGAAGGCATCCATTTACCGCACACGCTTTAATTGCAGGTCTCGTAAGCACCCAAAAAGAATGGCCAGTCGGTCCCATTATTAGCACACTTCGACTTGCGTATTACCCCCTCAAAATTACATAAACAAGCCGTCTCGCTGGCACTCGTCCCCTCCCGAGAGGACCCGAAATTACAATTACAAATACCTTAGGCCGAGATTCGCTACAAACACGGGGCGCTCTCTGGGCCGGAGGAACGCGTGCCTGGTAAGAGTTACCCATTTAACCGGCCGGCCGCCGGCCGCCGCCCGCCCGCTCACACACAAACACCGCATGCTAATTAAGAATCGGACATGGCGCATGGGAGAGTCGGGTGGGCAGCATGGTTGGAATTTTTATGTGTCACTTTACAAGTGGCGCACTGTTTTATGGACGCTCCGGTGACGGTCGCGGCCGCTGGCCGGCCGGGGACAGCCTGTGAACCGCAGACCCGGACGAATTCATTACGCAAAATGAACGCATATCTCGCCAGCGCATTCCGGCGGTCAGCGGTGGAGGAAGGGCCGGAAAATGGAGAGCCGGCGCGGCGATGGGACGGCTTCACGGAGCTGATGGGCGCTCCGTGGGCTGAGGTTGGAGGGTGTTCCACTCCGCAGGTCTGGTCGGGTGGGTTTATCGGTTATGGCTGCCGTTGGAAACCCGAGACAGGCCGGCCGCCGCGGGCGCTGGGCGGTGAGGTGCGACGGCGGACGAGAGGCTGGGACGCTGGGTTCTATCGCCAGGAGACGGCACATGAAGCGGCAGAGATGGCCATGGGGAAGACGCCGATGTGAGGCCAGGGGTGATGTTGAAGTGATGCTGAAGCAATGTGATAGCTCAGGCTAGAGACAGCATTGGGCATAGAGCAAGCTCAAGAACAAACAGTGTCAAGTTCAATACTATGATAACGATAAGGGAAGGCAGGTTAAGCGCTGGGTCAGTTGAAGAAAGAGGAGTAAGTGGATCGAGTGAAAAACTGTTACAAGACTGGCTGGAGATGGGGCTGTTTCAGGCTTTGGTGAAAACAAGAACTTCTGTACGGTTTCTGCTTTGAAACTGACTGTACAGTGGAGTGAATGATGATCGTTCCGAGCCCCTCTAAGTCACGTATAAAGTAAAGTAGAAATAAGAGGGCGATTGCATTGGAAATCCCGTGCTACACACTCGAATGGCATCGCACTTGGTCACGTCTGTTGTGCATTGTGCAGGAACACGGCTAGGCCGGCGACCCTGACCTCACGGAGTCCCTACCCGTTCCGCCTGGCCGCCCCGTCCGCCACAGATAAGACTGCCTGAAGCATCGCTGCTGATCGGGACTGTCTTGGCCGTGGGTCGTGCTGGCCGTGATTTAAAAATTAAAGTGAAGCAGAGACAGTGCTTTGCTGAAGGGCTTTGATTTCAGCTTGGCGCTTGTGTGGGTTCAATTTAGACTAAAATGTTTGTAGCTGAGAGGGCTCCGGTATCATATGGCCTCAAGATGCTTTACTGGAGAAATGACTAACGGGTGAAGGAACAAGTCTCATCAGTTTACATTTTGTACTAAGCTATTCAAACACTCTTAAAACCAGGTATGGAAACATCACAGCTCATCGTATCCTGGAAAAGAAGTACAACAAACGGCTTGACAGCCATGGTGAATCTCGTCTCCCACGGCACATTTAAATCGAATGAGGGCGAACGACGTGGGATGCTGTCAATACACACTTCATTTGGGCCTTTGCCCGGACAGCTAAGCTCACACTGTGAACACCCAGTCCGATTCGTGGTTCGTGTCTCCACAAAACGGAACAAGGGCACTCCCCATTCAGAGGGCTTAAACACTTGTAGCGGCCATTCAGACGGGCGAAAGCAGGCCAGGGCTGAGAGGGAGTGTTGGCGGGTGTTGGGACCTCACCGCAGTGGAGGTGGTGCGGATGCAGCTGGCGCGGTGTCGGCCCGGGCCGGGGTCTCCTCCGGCCCTCTCCGGTCCCCGGGGTCTTCACTGATGTGGTCCAGTTCGATGTGATCCAGTCTGGTCCAGTTTGAACCGGAGTGGGCGGGCAGTCCCAGCACCCCACTCAGCGTTCACCATTGTTTTTAAAAGTAGCTTGGCGTAGCAAAAGTGACTCCAAGAGTCAACGGTTTATGGCACTGAAGGTTATGGAGGTCAGGTTTTCTTGCCAAGACAATTTGGCGTTTTTTTAGCGTGAGCGTCTGGTTTAAGGTTTAGTTCTGTATCCCCTGCAGAGCTATTTTCATGGGTACGCGCGGGGTATTTCATTGCAAATACTGACTGGATCTCAATAACAGAATGATTGGCAGTTTTGTCGCATCATCTTTCACGGGCGTTGCAAAACCTAGCTTGCAGGGTAATCAATCTGATTACAGCACACCCGTCGATGTTACATGTGCGATGAATTCATATGAGGACAGTGTGGCGCGACTGTTAATAAAGCATGTTCAGGACATTTTTTAACATGAACAGCCACAGCGCGCCCCAGCTCTTCTTTCCGACTTAACAATTTTCCTCTCCTCGGAACCAAACGAATTTACTCGACCATCTCTTCCAACCCAAACAGTTTTTAGAATCGTCACATACATTTATTATAAAATCTACTGTACACACAGCATATTCGGAGGCAACGTTCTTTGAACTGTTTACAAATTCCACTGTACACAGTACACTCACTCACGGACACACGCAGCGGGGCCCGTGCAACGCCACGGCGGCCCCTTCATAACGCATGAGATCAAACAATGCAAGATGAGAATGTACATCACGAGACGACCGAATGAACCGGCCGATCGGTCATGTCACAACACGCACATAAAATATATCCACCTTTTGATAGTCAGAACAGGCCTGCGTTGGGCGCGCCGCGCACGTGCACGTCGCACGTGCAGACCGCGGTCTACGGGTCTCAAGTCTGCCCATTGCACAGGGTTTGATAACAGGTTCGTCGTCAGGCATATCCAAATTCAACACGAACAAGCAAATTGTTACGGCGAGATAAAACAAACACAGGTGCGGACGCGTGGGGACGGCGTCGCGACGCGAGCGACGGTGGTGATCGGACAGCTTCCTCCACGCTTTCATGACGATGTGTGGCCGCATCTGGCATCGCGCAGACGCATCTGGCATCGTGACTGGTGCATCGTGACGAGCGTGACTGGCGCGTCTGCCCGTCTGTCCATCTGACGGGATGGCAGACGGAGTGGCATGGCGCCTGACGGGTGCAGCTGACATCTGACTGATGTGATAGCTTGATCGCCTCCTCTCACATCTCCCCCCGACCGTGACGGAAGACGTCACACTCCGATGACGTCACGACGCGACATCACGACGTCATCCCACGACCATTCGGCGATCGTTGGGCCCTGAGACGCTACCTAGCTCTCTCGAACAAAACAACGGGGTGGGGTGGGGGCGCCGCAGGCGGGGCGGACGGCCGTTTGTGCTGGCGACCTGCCCCGGCGTCAATACGCCCCACTGCTCGGGGGCAGAAGGTGTGACTGCGCCGGCGCGCCCCCGTGGACCCCGATCGGCGAGTGCTCGTTGCTCGGCGGCGTGGGCATCCCGGTGGCGTTTTGCGAGATGTACCACTCGTTCAGGTTGGTCTGCTGGAGACTGGAGGTGAGCGAGGTCACGGCCGCCGGCGGGGAGGTCATCGATGTCGGCGATCGCAGCGCCGACGTGTTGGTCTCCGAGTCAGAGTCCGAGTCGTAGCCACTGACGTCTTTGCCGTGCACCTTCATGTGCTTGCGCAGCGAGCTCGGGTGCGTGTAGCTCTTGTCGCAGCCCCGAACCTTGCAGTTGTACGGCTTGTCCGAGGTGTGCACGTGAGAGTGCTTCTTGCGGTCCGAGCTGTTGGCGAAGCGCCGGTCGCAGCCCTCGTATTCACATCGGAACGGCTTCTCTCCTGCAATGAAAGAAAGGAGAGGGTTAGTGTGGGTGGAAAACAGCACAGTGATGCATAGAGCGAGAGGGGTTAAACACAACGTATGCACAAGAAACACAGGCAACATTGCAATTTGTCTGCAGTCAAAACTAAACCTGAGCAAGCACATGAGCATCTGCATACGCAAAATACGCATTTCCGTTTCCAATGGATTTTCATCAAGCTGTCGCCGCGCTGGCGGCCGCTCCCCATCCCGGCGGACCACTCTCCCTGTGTGTGTCCAGCGTCACCGGTGCCAGCTCGGAGGCGTCTCACGCAGCGAAGCTGTCACGCACGTGGCTGACGGTGCCCACCTGACCGACGGACGCGACGCTCGGCGACACGCCCGGCTCGGCGCACGGCAGCTGATTGACGCCTCGGCGGCCGCACAGAAAATAAACAACATGTGCCATCCGCACCGGGCGGCCGGCGGCGGCGCCTCCTCGGTCCGAACGCCGCCGCGAGCCACGCTGAATGGCATCTTGTTCGAATACTCGGTACTGTGGCCAGTCTATCAAAATCTATTCAGACCCGGGCGGCCATTCAGGCGGCTGAAAGCACCTTGATTCGGCGAGCCATTGTGCCGGTCCGAGCACACGCGAGTTTCGTTTCGTTTCGGGGGTTCGGCCCGCCCACCCGACAATGCGCGGACCCTTTGTGCCCGTCTCGCGCCGGCCCTGGACGGGTCATGTTTTCCGGGCCGTGCCAGGCTTTCAGAGCCTACCTGTTTTCAAACGCGCCGTCCGAGTGTCGTCGCCGATCTGGACACGGCTCGGCGTTAAAAATAGCCAGCTCTCAACCGGCTCGGGCCGAGGGGAGACATTGGCCCATCTCCAGGACACGAGGAGCGGCGGAGATACGGAGACAATGCCGACTTCGTGGTCGGACGGTGACCGTCTCGGGAGCAGTGCGTCAGGTGGGAGCGGCGGAGAGGCCGGAGAACGCCCAGGGAGGGACAGGAATGCCGAGAATTCCGGTATGTCACGCGTCTTGGGATCGTTCATCACCTTCGAACGCGGTGATGTGAGAGATCCGTGATCATCAGTGGTCTTTAAATTGAAAACCAGTAATCATTTCACTGTATGACCTCGAAGGTCAAGGAACTCTCCTTTTCCGACGTATTTTACCGATGACACCATGCGCTCACCTGAGCGTCTCGTGATCTACTCTCCGCGTTACAGATCCCGCCGTCTCCTTGCGACCACCACCCCCTGCAGTGCGCCGCATGTCTCGCTCATCCCACCATCGTCTCGCCGTTCCCGGCCGTGATCCTCCGTGGTCCGCACCACTGGGTCGAACTCATCCCACACCCGCCCCAGATCCTACTCGCTTCACCGGCCAGGACAAACACAATAATAAGATGTCACCGCGGCATCGGAGGCCGCAGCGCCTGAGCCGCCGCCCTCGTCATGATTACAACACCCCACTCGGGTCGGTCCGGGCCTGGACAAAGCGCTGAATGGCAGAAATGAACAATCGCTGCCGTGTGCGCGCCGCCGCAGCTGAAAGGACGCGGAGGTGTGCGGGTTTCGGGCGGGTTTCGCGGCCGGGATAAGGCGATTTACGCGGTCTCGGCGCGCGGGGAGCGGACGAGTTATCGTAGCCCGCGCGCCGCCTTCACCGCCTTCGACGCCTCGGCGACTGAGACGGACACGCAGGGTAAACACGCCGCCTCTCGCCTCAGACGCGCCGGGATCGTCGCAGCGAGGCGAGCTCCGGCGCGAGGCTGCGGCGGGAGAGCTGCGGCAGCGATCGATCGCAGGCGTCGACTGCAGCGCGGGAAGGCCGGCGATTTTTCTGCCGTCGCTAGGCGGTGATTCTTCTGCCGCTACCGGGTCCCAATGGCCAGACAGGGCCGAGAAGATGGGACAGGGACCAGGCGGGGACAGGTGAGGTCCGCGTGGGTGGTCCCGGTCGCCGACCCAGGCGGCGGCGGGGGCGGGGGCGGGGGCGTTGCGGCCCCGCCCCGGTCCGGTAGTGTGCGCAGGGCCGCGTGACGCGTCCCGCCACCACCACCGGCTACCATTCAGGCCTCCCCCGGCCGCGTAAGCTCCACCTAAGCCCGCACTATTGATTGCCCCGCCTGTGTCAGATATTGTGGGCTTTACTGGCGACGACGCACGCGGCGGAGGCAGAGGCGGCGGCGGAGAAGGCTGCTAGGGCGGCAGAGGCGGCGGAGAAGGCTGCTGGGGCGGCAGTGGCGGTGGCGGAGGAGGCTGCTAGGGCGGCAGTGGCGGAGGCTGCTAGGGCAACAGAAGCGGCGGAGGGGAAGGCTGCTAGGGCGGCAGTGGCTGTGGCGGCTAGTGGCCACGTGGGGCGATGACTGATTTTTCAAAGCTGGGTAGTGGGTATATACAACGGTAATTTGATCGGCCCACTGCACCGCAGCTCTTACAGGTGCGAACTGACCACCAGTTCATGAACCGGACCCTGCAGACCGTCCCAATGTCCCATGACCAGCCGGTGGCCGAGCACGGCGACGTCCCCATCGCCGCCTCTCGGCCGGGGGCCATAAAGCTGAATTAGGTGGCCGGCTGGACGCCGTTACCTCGGTTTGGTGACCGCCGGCCGAGATATAAAACCATACGGCGGCCGGGTTTAGTGCCGCTGCCCGGCCGGGCTCGGGTCTCCGGCGGCAACAGAGAGTCCGGCGGCTACGGACGCCCGGTGGTCGATCGCGGGAGTTCTACGTCCCTTCCGGGCGCGCGTCCTCCCACCCTACCTACCTCTACACCCGCTGGCCGCCGGGGGAGATTTATTCGGAATGCCTGGCCCGCGCCGGCCGGCCGCGACCGCGATCAAGCGGTTATGATTGGGCTCGATAGCAGGAATTTACGCGCGCTGTTAAAGTCAGCCGACTGGACAACAGAGCCGACACGGCACTGCCGCGCGCTGCAGGCTACACCCACGCTGGTCGTTACCATGGAAACGCGGTGTCTGCAGCGATCGCGTCCCGTCGCCGTCGCCCCCGCCCCGCCCGGCTGCCGCCGCCCGGCCGGGCGTACGGCCACGCGCGACATTTGCATACACAGGCGGCGCTCGACGATAGCCGGCGACAGCAGGCATGTCGGCTCGCGCCCACGTCATCGGCATTTTTCCGTGACAACAGACGAGGGACGCAACGCAGGCATCTCACGCGTCGCGTCGCGCGTGCGGGACCCCGCGACCACATCTCTCTCCACGCTTTCGTCTTCCAGCGACTCGAGAGCGACCTGAGATTCTAGACTCTCGCCGCCCCCGCCGGGCTGCTCGAACTGACATCGACGCCCGCGATGACGGGTGGAGCCTCGGTGAATCTCGGCGTGTCCCGCCCGCGCCCGGCCACCGCGTCAGCGCTAACCGACGCTGTTCGGCCGACCGACCGGGCCTGGCCCATCTCGAGCGGCTGGAGCGGCGGCGTACGCTCGGAATGGGCCAGCGGCGGCGGCCGGCGCGCGGTGCGAGGCTGGAGCGCGGCTGGCGCGCCCGGCCCATAAGTCACACCGAATACCGGCTGTCATTGGGGAATGCCCCCACTCTGTCTGAACGCCGGCGGCGGAGGGCCGGCCGGGGGTGGGTCCGCGCGCCATTAAACCTGTTATCAAAACGTAACCAGGCCGGCCGGCGCGCGCGAGCTGCTTTCATTAATTACCGGCCGTATTTATGGCCGGGTAAAGATTTGTTTGCGGTGGAAGAGAGCGGATCGAAGGAAGATGGGGAGAACATGTGTGAGGCGGCCGCTGCCTGTCCCGGGTTCCGCCGGGGTCCCCACGGGAAATGGGGAGGACCTGAGTGCTCTGGGCGACACAGGATTCTGCCGACAGAGCACAGGTGCAGTGAGGCCTGAGCTTGACGTAATGCGTCAACAAAGGGCAACGCAAGCAATCGGAAAAGACCACGTGGGATTGGCTGCTCTGCTAGACGCTCCCAAAACACGCTGAACACCAGAACAGATTGAACACCCGAAAAGAGAAGACCAGGCGGCAGCGGCCGGCGCCGCAGTGCAGACTGGCCGGCGTCCGCGTCCGCGCGGCTCTCATTGGAATGCATGAACCGGAGCAGTGAGCGTGATTTATCCCGGGCGGGCGTCTGGCCGCGGCCCGGCTGCGGCACTCGACCCTGCGAGGCTCGGCAGTGTTGCGAGCACGCGAGCCCGCGCCAGAGGCTGGTGTCTAGAGACGGCTCAAGCAGCCCCGGTCAGAGACAGACTGGTACGGACTTGACCCAGGATCACAGTGGCAGATCTCAGGTCAGGCTGTCACGCCTCAGCTCAGGTATCTCAACATCACAAAAATAATGGCTTATTGGCCCAGGCGTGTCTCTAATTATGCAATGAGCTGCTCCGCTCACTAAGATCCACCTACTGCCGCCCATATTGTGCCGGCTCCGCCCTGCTCCGCCCACTGCCACCCACCCCCGCCCATTGCTAGCGGCGGCTGTCTGCACCCAGGGTCGGCCGGTGGACCGCCAGGCTGCGGGAGATGATGGACGAGGTGTGCCGGCCTGGAGACGGGTCGGCAGGCGGCCCGGGATCCACCCGCCGAGCTCTGCACGGAGCCAGAGCCCGCTGCTCCGCCAATAGGTAATGCACCGCTGCTGCGGGGAAGTGAAGGCTAGGGGACGAGTTAAGTTGGATGGGGGAGGTCAGAGGGTAGGGAGGGGTAGAGGTGGGTAGTGAGGCCATGAATGGCAGCCAATAACCCAGGCTGCTCTGGAGACGAGGAACTTCGGCCCTCAGCCTGACTCTATATAACCTGGGTGGCGGGCGGCCGCAGTCTGCCGCCGCCGAGACCTTGCAATAAAACTATTGGATGGCCCGCTTCATAAAAGCGAAGGGCCAAGGCCGGCTGAAGGGTTATTTTATGGTCCAAATTACATTAGGCTCGGCAAATTCAGCCATTTCACCGGAGAAGCGGTGTCGCCGACTCTCTCCCACAGGGAGCCCACCGGGGGCTCGACTGGAATCCCGTAAGTGGCTTAAACAGAAGCCGTAAGATGGCGCCTATGTCGGGCTATCCACTAATCCCATTACTCGCGGAGCATGTGTTGGACGCAGACATGCAACCGCAGGATCAGACTGCGGGTTGGCGAGGACCTACGGGTCCGTAAACAACAGAAACCCGTAGAGAAAGTTTCCTCCCGGGCCAACGTCCTTTAACAATGCTGACAATGTTTGGTTCTCAATGAGCTTGTCATTGCATCTGGTTTACAGCATTTGAAGCCCGTGAGAATTCTCTCCAAGCTCTCCCACCCCAGCTGCTCCGCATTGCCGGGTCGCGGCTCGGTTATTTGCAACAGACGATAACATCGCAACAATTATGCCAAACACGGCCGCGCGACTGGCCGGCACGGCGCCGCGTACCAGCCCGCGCGCCACGCAACCCCGAGATGTATGGGCTTAATTTATTCATAGTATGTGGGAGGCCGGTGTGGCTCACGCTCGTCTGATCCACGTCCGGTGAGACGTGCGTGGGGCGGCGGGCATCGGACATCAGACGGCGAACGCCAGACGCTTTGAAACGCACTCCGCGCGGCGTACGATTTGGCCGCGTGTTCGGTTCGTACGCAATGCTGCGTTGAAGTCGCCGGTGTCATGCGGCGCAGTCTACGTGCTCCCCGCCGGCGCAGGATAACGGATGGAGACTGCAACGCCCTGGGGGGACGCGGAGTGAGATAGCAGGCCACTAGCACCAGCAGACCAGCGGGACGGAGTCCGTGCGAGACTACACTGGCCGCCTTGTCCGCGCGAGCGACCGCCAACACGGCGAATCAGCGAACAAAGAGGGCCAAAGACGCGCTGTGCGGCGCGGCGTGGGATTGCAGTGGTCGAGACTGCGCCCTCAGCCGGTGCGGTCTGCGTGGCTCGCACACATACACAACGCGGACCGCGCGTCCAAACTGCGCGCCGTGCCAAGAACAATGTGGTGAGCGGGCCAGTTGTTCGCAAGAACCCTTTACCACGGAGACAGAGGATTACATTGATGCCGGTGTTTATTTGGCCACGGTGTGAGTTTGGCTTGGTTGTCAAAACACGGCCGCGCGCCGCCCGTCCGGCGGTCGGGTGCTCTCTGTTGATGCTGCTGCTGGCCGTGTGTCGCTATTCTGGCGCACCGGAGACGATGACTGACGCAGGAAGGTCGCGGCTGACACACGAGATTACCCGGCTGGACGCACTCAGCTCGCAGAACGCTCGAGAGCGATGACGGAGTGGCCTAAACACAGCCGGTACTCGGCAGAGGCGGGTTTTGGCGCTGTTTTGAGAGGATCAGAGCCCGGTTATTAAACCGTGACGCGTGTATTCACTTTCGCTGTGCGTCGACAACGCGAATTCTCGCTTCAAACGAGCAAACGACGCTAAACGCCTGCGTCAGAGAGGATCGTTTTTCACGCGAACACCGCTGCCAACTGCTTATCCAATCTCGCGCGACTCCCACTCGCCGGCGCAGGACGCGAGAAAAATTCAAAACGCTCCCAATTATTCCCCCACTCAATGATCAATGGTAAATTAAACATCATTGTCGAAACAAGGCAACAAAAACGGATCATTTATCACAGGCTGGCGGATCGATCATTTGATCATTGAGATGCCAGGACCAGGCGGCTGCGGGGGATGGATGCTGCGTAAATAGCGTGAGCGCCGCCGCCGCCGCCGCCGCTCGTCGCTCGTGCGCCAGACTCGTCATTGGTGCGCCAGAACTGCGATGAGCGACGGTTATGGCGTAGATAAAAACAGGTCAGCGCAATCAGTGGTGCATTAGGTGATTCCCCATCAAGGTGAAGATTCAAGGAAAACTCTCTTTTTTTTATTAAAAAAATGACTTTGTTGTAATAAATATGTGTTTATGTCTAAATGTGGTGCATAAACCGATGACAAAGCCAAACAATAAGCACGATGGAACAAGGAAGAGCAGAGACCGTGCTATTTTAAATCTATTCTGCCTTAGAGTGGTGTAAAAATTATACAAATTACAGTGTTTTTCATGCATCCCAAGCAGAACATATCAGGTCTCTCAACCCTTTTGCACCTGTTTTCCCCAGCAAGTTTCCGATTCAAGGTCTCTTATCTTCCCCAATGGAGCCCATCTCCTCCCTCCTCCTCTGCTGTCCTCCTGACCTTCCCATGGCTCTCCTCTCCGTCTGTCTAGCAGCCAGAGAGCGAACCTGTCTCGTCCCCGACCCCAGTCCCAGCTGCGATCGCAGCTCCGGCTCGGGCTCGGGCTCCGGCTCCGGCTCCGGCTCCGGCTCCGGCTCCGGCTCCGGCTCCGGCTCCGGCTC
>JARFNZ010126361.1:0-11705 GCA_031763405.1 Balanus nubilus
AGGGGGTCGGGTGGTCGGGAGGAGTCACTGGGAGGGGGTCGGGTGGTCGGGAGGAGTCACTGGGAGGGGGTCGGGTGGTCGGGAGGAGTCACTGGGAGGGGGTCGGGTGGTCGGGAGGAGTCACTGGGAGGGGGTCGGGTGACCTGATGAGTCACTGGGAGGGGGTCGGGTGACCTGATGAGTCACTGGGAGCGGGTCGGGTGACCTGATGAGTCACTGGGAGCGGGTCGGGTGACATGATGAGTCACTGGGAGCGGGTCGGGTGACCTGAGGAATCACTGGGAGCGGGTTGGTCAAACAGGGCTGAAAAGGCTTCAGTAGGGATGACCTGAGGAGTGTGGGGGTCACAAATCTGGGTTACCAACTGGTCGAGCCGGGATGACCTTGGTGCGCTATCGGTCTGTGCTCACCTTGGAGACCGCTTATCTCTAATAACTGTTCAGCATCACTCTCGGAGAAGCGTGTTTATTGCAAGCTAGCTGCCTGATGAATGGAGCAGACGTCCTATCCAGCCGCAAACGCCGGCTCTCATTTGTTTGTTTGATTGGGGTAATCGGGTGTGCGGTGAAGTACGGACCCTCACAGCAGACATGCTCTCAGCTATGCAAATACGCTGCCCTGGGCGGTATGATTTCTTACCGTCTTCGGTATGATATCTTACCGTCTTATGATCAACTGCGTGCTGGAGTTTGGGTGCCTGGATATTAAATTGTTTTCTGTGTTGTTTTTCGTTTACTTGGTCGGTTTTGAGGTTAATGGTCTTTCATGTGGTTCTATAGTTCGGATATTATTTCAGTAAAATATATGCACCGCGGCAGGACCGTTTTTCCGTGTGCTGGTATTCTCGTGTTGTCATATTTTCTCCAGTTCAGCACGGAATCGACCTTACTCACGGCGACGTTGTGTTGGCCGTGCCGTGCTGTGATGTGATGTGTTGGCCGTGCTGTGACGTAATGTGCCGTACTGTGATGTGTTGACCATGCTGTGAGGTAATGTGCCGCACTGTGATGTGTTGTGCCGTGCCGTGTTGTGTTGTGTTGACCGTGCTGTGAGGTAATGTGCCGTACTGTGATGTGTTGTGCAATGCCGTACTGTGATGTGTTGACCGTGCTGTGACGTAATGTGCCGTACTGTGATGTGTTGTGCCGTGCCGTGTTGTGTTGTGTTGACCGTGCTGTGACGTAATGTGCCGTACTGTGATGTGTTGTGCCGTGCCGTGTTGTGTTGTGTATGTACTCGGGTGCTCGGATCATTGTTGGGTTTATCAGTGGTATTGCCGTTTCCTAACGTTGAGACAAACGAATGATGAGCCGAATCGCAAACGAAGGATAACTCCAAAATTAGTGTTAGCTATTTTGTTTATCAGACCATCTTGAGCCGTATTTTTAGTGAGTTTGCAAGATTCTGAAGGTTTGAACCTCGTACAAGTTGCAATTACGACATCGAGCAAGATACATATAGTTAAACGAAGTTAGCATTATACTCATTTACGACCATCTTCTCACCTTAACCGAACCGCGGGGAGCCTACAACTTTGGAACTGGACTTTTCCATTAAGCGGATAGGTAATTGTTTCTAGGCGTGCTGGTATTTCCTATTTGGCGGAGTGGCAATCGGCAGATGAGCAGGGGCCGTTCCGTTATTGATAGGATGCTCCGAAGTAGATTGTTCCGTTACTCACCGGTTGTTCTGAGATGGATAACTTGCCATTTGCTTTGAACGTTCATGTTAGTTCGACGGGTGTTGAGCGAAAGAGCTTCTTTAAATAAAGTAGGAGACCTTATCGGTGGCTAACTTGTGAAATCGCAAAATTTATTGCTCTTATTTCGGGCTTCAGCGCTTGCAAGTTCAGCTTGTTGTTGTCTCCAGTAATAATTAACCCAACCATCGCACCTCTCATTAGAATATTTGCTGAATCGACACAAAACTTATGCTGAAATTTCAGCGACGGGCAGAATGGTTGAGGTGCGTCGGAAGTCAGACAAAACGAACCCTCCCCCAGTTTCCACCCTGTACCTGGCCAGAGCCCTGACCCACTGCCTAATCGATTTACGTAACGGGCAAGTGTACAATTTTTAATCGGATGCGAAAGGTGCTCTTTCCGCTCCCAGCGCCGCCGCTGCCAGCACGCCACCACCGGGCCGGGGCCGCTCCAGTGCCGCCGACTGTCGCCGTGCCGTGCCGTGCCGTGCCGTGCCGTGCCGTGCCGTTGGCCGGCTGCAGAGGCTGAGCCGACGGTAGCCCGTGTGAAGGATCAAGGGCCACGGGGCTCCAGTCTGACTTATCGACGATACAGCCCGCTCCGGAGTGCCGACCGGCTGTGCCCGCACTGGACATCGAGCACATCACAGCTCCGTCAGCGGCAGGCTGTGCCCGCACTGGACATCGAACACATCACAGCTCCGTCAGCGGCAGGCTGTGGCCGCACTGGACATCGAACACATCACAGCTCCGTCAGCGGCAGGCTGTGGCCGCACTGGACATCAAACACATCACAGCTCCGTCAGCGGCAGGCTGTGGCCGCAATGGACATCAAACACATCACAGCTCCGTCAGCGGCAGGCTGATGAGCCGGCACGTCCTGGGGCGATGCTGGCACTTAACACGACCGCCACTCGGTCTGAGCAGACCGTCTGCTCTGCTCCATAATTAACGTATACGATGGCTACACGGACGTGCGACCGCCGGCAGTGACTCACCGTGAACACTTCCATGTAGCGTCACTGCCAGTGGCGCTGTCTGGCGTCACGTCACGGCGTCACAGCAGGCCGACCGTGGGTGGAACCGGCGTCACGCGTCACAGCGTCACGGCCGCTGCTACTGTCGGCACCGGATCCTTGTTCGTATGGTGAGGTTGACGCCGTACCCCGAATCCAGGGGCAGGCTGGGACGTCGTGGTCTCGGAGGGGAACGCAAACGAAGAAAAATACGAGATTGTACTACGGAAAAGTTTTGATTATTATCAGCATTTGAATACCATGAATACCAACATTTAGGAAGGTTGTTGTTTCATGGAAGGCGTCATGAGGGTCACGGCCACCAAGTATATTATAAAACAAATTGTTCAAATTGTTCAGTTCAAATTGTTTGGCAATTGTTTGGTGGGTACCTATGTGCCATTTTCCATAGTACACCATCGAAAGATTCCGTGGTCAATGGTGATATCGCAAGTGCTCCTTCGTTTGTATCTGCCTGCGTGCTGGCCGTTGGCAAATTGGCATTGGTTGTTGATGTTTCGTATTTGATCTGCGGGTGTTTGAGTCGGCATTTGAACAGCGGCTACTACCTCGCAGGTGTACCTGGTATGCCGGGAGCGTACTCGGATCACCGGTCAGGCACCGGCCAGCCATTATGCCATTGTGATCGTGGCCCTACTGTATTGTGTGGGAAGGGCGGCAAGCACGTGATTGGCTTTGGCAAGTTCTCTTTTCGGGTGAGGTATGTTTTGAGCGTAAACATTAGCCAGCAACTGGTACGTGACCACTGACCGCTGGACCACTGAACACTGACCACTGACCACTGACCACTGACCATTGACCATTGACCACTGACCACTGACCACTGACCACGGACAGTTACCAATTCCTTGGCGCGCTTCCAGTGACGTACTGAGAAGTCGCCGGCACCTCAGCCGGGCAGTTGAATTATTCGTCCATGTCGCGTGATGGATCGTCTGACTGAAGCGGCTTACCGTGAGCCTCTCGGTCGGCTGGCGGCCGCTCCTGGAATGATTGGCCGGTCCTGGCGCGGCCGCTCCGGGTATGATCGGCCGGTCCTGAAGCGGCCGCTCCGGGTATGATTGGCCGGTCCTGACGCGGCCGCTCCGGGTATGATTGGCCGGTCCTGACGCGGCCGCTCCGGGTATGATTGGCCGGTCCTGGCGCGGTCTCGTGTGACGGCAGCCGTGCACGTACTGGCCAGGTGAGTCAGACTTCCGCGGAGCCGCGCCGCCGCCTCCGCCGCCGCCGCGGCGCTGTGGTGGGCCCTGCTGGCGGCCGCCGGCTGCTTTGTTCCCGTTGGGGACACCGTGACATTTCGCGGAATATGGCGTCATGTGCGCCCCGCCCCCGGCTGTGACGTGACGCCTGTGTGGGGGAGGGAGGGGGGGGGGGGCGGGTAGGAGATACACCTGTCGCCGTGAGAGTGTTGGAGCTGCGCTCACCATCGCCAGGAGGGTGTCTGACGGTCTGTCTCCGTCCCGGCCACCTGGCGCTGTGGCCTGTCCAGCGTCATCGTCGCGCTCTGTCTCGTCTATTGTCTGCCACGCTACCGTCGCAAGAATATCGCCTTCTCCGCGCTGTTGCAGAAGAGCCATAACAGTTGTATGCCGCCCGTTTGCTGTCTCCATCCTGCTGTTCGTTTCCATCCGGCTCTGTCTGCAGCTTCCCCGTGTGTCTGCGTAATCCATATCTCCCTTGTATCGGCGCCAGCGGAGCTGCGTGCTTCTCTCCTCGATATACCGGCAGCGGCGCAGCCCCGCCCGCAGCTCGGCCCTCCGCAGCCCCGCCCGCAGCTCGGCCGGGCCGTCCGTCGCTCCGGTGGCGCCCTCTGCCCGGCCTGCCCGCCGTGCCGGTTCAGCCGGCGGCCTGGCCAGCCCGTCAGTCTCCCAGGAGCCCGTCTGACCGGCTGTCGAGGCCGGCTGCCGTGCCGTGCGCCGTCCGTGGCATTCAGCCGACGTCGCGCGCCGTCCGGTAGTGTCCAGTTGGCTCATCTGCGGCGAGTTTGTGCCTTGCCGAGGGCTGTTTCAGTTGTGACTGCGCGGCCGTGGACTGGGCCGGCGCTGTGTGACGAACGTGTGACGGACGCTGTGACTGTGTGACGGCAGGGCGGCAGGCTGTGTGACGGAGCCATGTATCAGGCGGAGGTGAGTGCTGTGCATGGGGCTCGCGTGAGGCGGCGGCTCGCCGTGGGGGCCGGTTGGTGTGCTGGACAGGGGACACTGGCGTGCTGCCGGCGGCTGGAGGTGCCGTCGGCTGCTCCGCCCGGCAGTACCTGTGTTTGGACCGTCTGGGGTGTTTTCCTGGCGCCTAACGGAGCAGTTCGACCGCTGGGGGAGACAGTGTGGCCCCAGGCCCGCCCCAAGTGTGTGCCACCTCAACAGTTATTGCGACGCACCGCGCTCCGCTTTTACGCATTCTTGCGGAAATTGTGTGCTGTCGAGTGCAAGATTAAATTTCTTTGCATTTTCTGGTGTGTTAATTTATGGTGTTTCCGCTAGAGCTATTCTTAGTCACGAAGTTCGTCGTTGAAAGTAATTTAACACTGGCGATGTTTGCCGCGGAAACTGTGCATGCATGTAGCAAATCATTGTTCTTTTCCGGATGTGAATTATGTCTTTTTGTTGTTTACTATTTACTGAGAGTTACTTGTACATTTCCTTCTACATATCCCTGTATTTTCCTTTCTTACATTTGTTCATACGGACTTTGCGATGAATTCATGCAATTACTAGGATATTCAAGTCACTGTGGTTATCTTGCTAAGCCCGTAACCTGTGATATAATGTAATGCATAATTCGTTGCAGTGTTGTGACATTTCATTGCGGGGAATGTCTCTTTGTCATATTGGATGCAGTTGACTGCTGACATTCATTCAATGGGGTTGGAAACTGTTTTGTAAGGTATTAATATATGAATTGGGTCTCATAATAACGAGGATAATTTTTCGTAATGCAAGTTAAACAAAACAATATTGAAGCTCAAAATGAGCCCGAAAGTCGATTCAAGTTGCATTAATTAATATCACGGTCCTTGATGGACGGTGATATTGTCGATCACGGTCCCTGTGACATCAGCACTATAGTTTTTTTTCCGTGGATGACAGTGACGGTGATGCGGCATTGTGTTGCTCGTTGTTAATGTTAATGTCATTTCTCCAAAAACCTCAATCGTAACGTCGTGGAAGTGACTCGTTTCGGGGTTTCTACCTTCTGCATGCAAGTTATTCGAGTTGTATGGCTTATTGTTATAAGCTACAAGTGGTTAGAAGTTACGTGGATGATGGAAATACTGCACGAGCGTACAGTGTGATTTTTTTTACATTAACCTCTCTTTAGGACCATATGGAGGTCCTATAGAGGTCCATAGTGGTCAATGTTTTTGTTTTATTCCCAGCGGAAATCTGTGAATTATATACCAGAGATACACACGATACACAGTTATTAAGTTCTGGGTGTTTTGTCTTCTAATCAAACTGATGTAATTTGTTTCTGTAATTATTTTTAATTGTGATCCTATGACAATCTATTCACTTTTCTTAACCTTACGTAGATGTCATGGCTGCCAGGGCCATCGCACTAGACCCAGGATTTGTAGAGGCAACGCCTCAAAACTTACCGATTTTAAAGGTTATGTCGACCAACGGCTACATACCAAGCTCGGAGAGCAATGTGGCTGCAATACTGAAGAATAGGAGGCTGGAAAGGTAAGATAAACCTCAAAAGCAGACATACAACCAAGCAACGTCATCGTCGCGTTGGCGTCAGAAATGCACTCTAAAAACGCTATAGTCCTTACGTCACAAATAGTTTTAAAATGAAAACGGGAACTTCAGTGAAGTTTTTGAGAAGGAATTCGATCTTAGATCTTTGTCAGAAATATATCGAAAAATCTAAAAAATACGCATATTTTTTAGCACACAAAACCCCAAAACCAGTCACCAACCCCATTTCGGGTCAGAGGTTGTCATAGGCGTAGGAACAGGGGGGCCACGGGGGCCATGGCCCTCCCTCCCCCCCCCCCACACTTTTCGGCCAAAAAATTCGCTAAAATCTTCAATTTGTCTTCAAAGACAAAAGTGTATGCGGCAAACGATTCACCAAAACGAGAGGAGTCTAAATCTGCAATGAATGTTTTCATAGGGGGGTTAGTTTTCCCACAAAGTGAGATCAAAGTTTCACTAGCCCCCTCACTTTTCGTGACGTTCCTACGGCTATGATCGTTAATAAAAGTTGCCTAGATTTCCTTCTACATCAGAACATGTGTCAATTTTGCGCCGATTTCATGCGGTTTGGGGATTTATTTGGCCCCTGCCGCCACCCCCCCCCCCCCGTCCTCCACTCCCTAATCCCTGAATCCGATAGTGCGTGATCACTGATCATGCATCTGCAAGATGGAGTCCACCATTTCAAGCTCGATATAGGAGCGGGAAGACAGCCAATTCACCCTTGACGTGAGCATTGTCGACTATAGGCACCATCTACGCACAATCAACATGCAGCACGACCCTATTAATAGCCGATAGTAGCGTGACGCCACATTGAATCGATAGCGCCGTGTACAGACCGGAAAGTCCACGGGGACTTTTCAGTAACATACACGCCAACTCACCGCGATCTAAGCCCTAATCAAGACCCGAGGCGAACAATAATATCGCGCCTCGTGGGCGTACTGAACAAAGGGTCACGCCAATCACACGCAAGATTGGTAGGTTTATACATAATGGCTGCCAGTGTTTCCCCTTAGTGCGTCGACGCCTGTCGGGTCACGCAGCGCGGTCTTTATAGGCACGATTGGAAGGGTAATGGAAATAATAGTCGACCCATAGTGACGCAGTGAGGTGTGGTCACGCTCTCGCTAACCAAACACTGCGTACCACGGCCCCAAGGGTAATACTGTCGCTTGTCGCCATGACGTTCAGTAAACAGGTACTACCGGGAGAGCGCGAGGGCTGCACGGACAGCTCCATGTTCACCGAAGGAAGGGTAACGACTCTACGGAGATTGGCTCTGTGTGGGCCTTCAGCTCTGACCGCCGATGGGCACTTTCGCCGGGGTTCTCCCCATAAGACGGCGAACCGTGCCCCAAGTTGACACTTGACACTATCTGCATAGTCGCCGTCGTGGCGTGACGCGAATACACATACCACGCAGTTATGTGCAACTTTGACCATTTATGAGCCAAGTACGAGTTGACAGATGGAGAACCCTTGTTAGGCTGACACAGCGATGAAACATTAAATGTGGAACGTAACCAAACCTAGCTACTTATAAAAACGCGGAGTGGAAATGTCTGTTCGATAGCCACTTGATGAAGTCGTTTGGACAGTTTGAACCGAAAACCGTTTAAAGACCGCCCGAAGTTGGACCACCTCATCGACCACCAGTCCCGACTTTTTACCGTTTTATTTTCCCTCCAGAAATGACCTCAACATCAATAATATATCATTTTTTTCTGCTACAGCTAAGCAGAACACGCTTTTTTGTGCGACGCGCTTATTCTCAACAAGACTGAATCGTCGTTCCGGGATAAAGCAGCGGCTTTTTATTTCGAACTATTATTCGAACATATTCCCACTCATTCAGCCACAAACAATACATCGATACCTCTTCACGCTCAATGTATATGCCTGGACATATTCCATCATTCCAGCCCATCCGTACCCACCACTCAGCCAGTACCCAGTACCCACCTTCGGCTGTGGGTAGAAGATGTACTTCCAGTACCAGAAGTTCTTCGGGAACTTCTCGGCCACCAGATGGCTCTCCGGCGTGAACGGGAAGAAGCGGTAGCGTCCCTGGGCGTCCCTGCTGTCCCCGGCCGTCACGTTCAGCTTCTCCAGACACTTCCCTGTCGGAGACGCAGCAGAAACGGTCAGAGACGGGCGACGACCGAGACAACACAGGGCTGACGTGATGAGGGTAGTCGGTCGGCCCAGTTGTGTCCAGTACGACAGAAGGCTGGTGGCTCTGCTCCTTCCTTGTACACAATATATCACTGACTGAGGTATCGGCTATTCGGCTCGCAAAAGGAGCCCTTGTGCCATAAAATATCTTTAAACGTTCAAAATCATTTTCAAACATTCCAAACCATTTATATACGTTCAAAACTCTTTTCAACGTTCATAACTTTTTAAACGTTCAAAACTGTTTCTAAACGTTCGAAGCTATTTTTTAACGTTAAAAACTATGGTAAAGCTGTAACGATGCTCTAAAAATTAAAATCATGTTTACATTCACGTACGATTTCATCTATTTCTCCCTGTGGACTTTTCTGAATCGTCATTATTTTAAGCTTCTTTGCAGGGCCGTTCACAGGTCTCACCCATTTCGGCGTCCTCCGCCCCGCCGTGCTCCTTTTTGCACTTGGTCGGGTCCTTCAGACCAATTTCGACAAACCGCCTGAGGGCCTCACGGCTGAGCACGTAACCTGGGGACGGGGACACGTTCCAATGAGTGACTGACACAGGTTGACACAAGGCGACGTGTGATGATAAGTGGCACGTAACCTGACTGCTCGGGCCAGCCAGACTCGACTGCAGGCGCCCGCAATAGCTGCAGCCTGCAAACGTGTTAAGAATAACCACTGGCATAGCTAGCATGAACTACGACGTAGTTCGTGTTCGGTAGTTCAACTATGGGCGGTAGTTCATGTTATCTATGTCACTGGCTAAATATAACTGCTGGTTATATCGTGTATGGCTATTGCTGGACATACCATAGATGCAGCACATGCCATTGTTAGGTGTTATATAACCCCATAAGGTCCGTGTCCTAAAAAATAAATGATCCACCGCTTTATGCAACGAAAGTGTCACTGCATCGGCACAAAATGATCTTAGTCGGTGCGTCCTAAAATACGAATAAAAAATATCATGCAAAAAATTGGCCGTTATTGTAGACATTGCCGCCGTAGCCTCAACATCAGCATCATAATTCATAATACATCGACAATATTATCGTATCATAATAATACCAGGACTGGAGACGGGCCCTCACCTGCTCCCCCGCTCATGTAGCCCTGTTTGGTGAACGGCTTAAACTTGCAGCCGAAGAAGATAGCGTCCTTGGAGGAATAGGGCTCCAACATGAACCGCATGTTCTCCATCACAGCGTATCTGCCCAGCAGAACAGAACAGAGTTCAGTTGAGTCTGAACAATCGGGCTTTGGCCGGCAACGCCGTCTGAAGAATTCATCCTCCATCTGAACAGTCGCCATACAGGATGAAGAATATGATAAAACTATACACCCTACTACACAAGATCGAATTCGGGCATCACAACGTCCTGGTTTAGGCAGGAGTCTCAACAACAGCACATGCGCCATTTTCTTCGTCACAGAAAAACCCGGCAATCTTAATTTGCGAGCATGACAAGTCCCTGTCGCAGTGACTCCGAGACGGAAGACCTACGCCAGGTCGGCCCCTCGCCCGTCACCATGTGATCTCTCGAGGTGTTCGGGTGGACAATGCCTGGGCCGGACACACGTGAGTGACGGAAACTGTCTGATGTGGCGTGTTCGGACGGGGCTTTCACAGGCCGAACAAACGATCACTGAACGTAGTCAACTTGTTACTATGTGCTGCTCGCTCGTCGTGCTGAAGTGAATAACAAGGCCCAATATTGCACGTGACCCGCCCCTCATGGAGCAGGCGCAATAACAGTGCAATTAGACTGTGTTCGAGAGTATGGACTTCTGCGGATGGCTGTGATTGTCAGTAGGAAACGCACTTGGACAGTGGATAGCCACACCCATTCGTTAATCGTTTGTTATGGTTACGGTGTGCGGCCATTTAGCCCCGTACACTACTTTCCGTTACATGAGCATACTCATGATGGGTATGTTCGGCTCAAAAGCACTTTGTTTGCGTTTGCTGATTATATGTTATAACATTTGCCCTTTCGGGTAACATATTTCATAGGGCGGTGCCTTAGCTTAATCGGAACAGGCTTTATTGAATCATCAAACACAAAAGTCCCACTTGGCTTGCCGCACCGAGACCTCTTATGTATGTCAATTGTATTTCATGTTGTACATTGTACAAGTACATACATCCATTATCTGCTATAATCTTCAAGTATGTACATAACTCAACAACAAATGACCCTTCCACAAGCACTGGCGGATCCAGAACGAGGGCTGCAGGTGGTTTGGAGGGGGCTAAATTTCACAAAGTTTCACCAAATTTGAAAAACTCATCGGATTTGGTTTCCTTGTGCCTTATAAGACAGTTTAAAACAAACATGCCTTAGTAAAAGTTTATTATATTTCCTTCCAAATTAGAAAATATGTCAAATTTCGTTGATTTCAGACGATTTCGGGGGGCTAAAGCCCCTGGCCCTGCCGCCCCCCTTGGATCCGCTAGAGCGCTGGGTGCACCTCCTTGCAAATTGAAGGGGACACGGTGTCCCGGTGTCCCCCCCCCCCGTCCCGCCGCAGATAGCCGACCGAAGGGAGGGGCCAATGAGCCTTTCTCTCCCCGACAGTTTTGCATCTTTTCATACAAATACAGATACAGATGGTGTATTTAGACCCTCCATAGCATGGGTTGGATTGCCTACAGTAAAAGGCTTTGACCTTCTTCATCCATGCTTCGTTCACGGCGTCGGCCGTGTTAAATTTCCTACGAACGCGGGTGCCCTGGCAAAATCTCAGCTCAATCCTGAAAACCGCGAAAAGATTTATCGGTTCACTGAAAAGTCTCTAGTACTTAGAGTTTGCATACTACAACACCAAACATGCTTCCAGGGGAGGAGGTCCAGCAGGGTGTCATTCCAGGACTTCCTGTGTGAATCGCCCGGCGGTTTAACATTAGATGTGACGTCACTGGTGACTTGGTCCAAGCCGTGGCCGGATCCGTTGTTTGAGCCTGCTCTAACCTCCTCTGATGCTGATTTCCTGTCGGGGGAGCCACTGAAGCAAGCCAGGGACGTAGCCACGGGGGGAGGGGGAGGGGGCAATGGGGCCATGGCCCCCCTGACCGATCC
>JARFNZ010126383.1:0-11703 GCA_031763405.1 Balanus nubilus
TACGCCCATGGCGTTGCATGGAAAGAATCGTGTTTGAAATGTTCCACCGCACCCCTCCCCCCCCCCCCCCCGCCCCAGTAGCTGAAGGTGTGTCGTGGCCCCTCCCTGAGCGAAATCCTGGCTACGTGCCTGAGTTACGGTCAGGTCACAAAAGGTCACGGCGTGCAAAAGTTTAATTGTTGCCAAAGTATGGTCAAGAGTAGAAAAGTGTATATTGTCAAGATGCATTCTGCGAAAAAGGGGCAAATCACTATCTCCTAAAAGGGACATTCCCTCCTAAAAACTAAACTTTCATGTGTGATATGATAGAGCCCGTTTCTCCCATCCTAACAATCCAGTCCGTAATGAAAAGGTCATCCTCAATCGTTTGCAACCTTCATTTAAAGTTCTGCTGTTTTGTATCTACATTTCGATATTGTCGTTCACTATTCATTTTCCGTATTAACGTATTTAACTCTGAGCGGTACTTTTCCTAACTTCGAAAGCTTTTTTAAGAAAAAAACTGAATCTGTTGGGGTAGGGAAAGCTGGCTCTGTAACATCAATTGTTTTAAAACCTGGTAATGTTCCTTTAACACAGCACATACTGCACATTATTCTATATTTGTGCCTTGCTTAAGACGAATTCGTGAAATCAGTGTGGTCTCTTGGTTTCCTTGTTTTCATTGTAGGAAACCATTTAGAAATCCATTCTCCACTAATAGGCACCCAGTCGGTGATGGTATTCACAATTTTGAAGTCGAGATTTGCGTGAGAATACAAAAAACTGCGCAGATCGCCTACACCAAAGTGACAATTTGTTTTTCTATCAATTCTCCAAACGTTGCTAGTTACTCCCCCTCACGGATAATAAATATCTCGGATTGACCGCATCTGTCAACTGCGTCGTCGCTAATTTCGCACCCGCAGCGGATGAATAATATCGACTTTCGCGATCAAAGCATAAATAAACCGATTTGCCATCAGTGGAACATGTGCATATACTGTTTCGCGATCTTCAACATGGTATTTACAAATAATATGACAAATAATACAAAATTGAGGCTCGCTTATTAAGACTCTGGAAACAACGTGGCAGCTCCACCAGTTGCACGTCCTGGCACGGTTCAATTGTCACAATGCAACTCCGTATTTACACGTTCCAGAATGCAAGGGAGGTGCCCTGGCTTTACTCTGAATCATATTGTTATCTTCCCGAGCAAATCTCCTGTGGCGGGACGCATTATTGCACATATCCCACATCTAGCATGTGCTCGGTGCTGTCGGGCGGCCACCTGGTCGGCTCTTGCCGGGTACAAAAACTTTGCACAAAAACAGCCATAACATCGGTCTGCACACTGTTACCCATCTTATTCTTTCACAGCCGTATCGAATCCCACACTTCTCTGAAATATTCAACTTTCTTACTGATATTAAGTTTTCCGTTATCTACTCGCTGACAGCGTAGTGTCGCCTCCCCCTCTCTGACTTCGGTGTAGTTTAGACTCGGTGTTTTGAAGCGTTTGATTACCTAGAGGTTATGGGCGCCAAATAACCAAGTAGTTTCGGGCGCCCTTAAAACCAAATCATCATCATCACAGCCGTATCGAAAACATGTTCATGGTGCTCATGCAATGTTCCGCTAGTGCGTACTGGTACTGCAAATTTGTGTAAAGCAAAATGAAAATAATATCCTGCATGTCTATAACGATATCGAAATATGTTTAGATAACGTAAAATAGTAGGTGCTTATAATACTAGCCACAATGCTTTCCGGCCATAAACAGACTTAGCACACCCAATGAGTGTTTGGACACGCAGGTATTCTGATATTTTCATTGCAACAATTAAGATAGCTCATTTCAAATTATGCGTGATTTTTTTGGCGCTCCCATGTCATGAGGCGGCAAACAGAGAGTCCCGACTTTAAGCATTTGTATAGCGGCTATACTGTGAGATCGATAACTTTACACAGTGTTTTCAGATGCTCCAAACATTTCCCATTCAGGAAATATTATGTGTTCGTTGTTTCCTCTTAATCAAAATTTGAGGTTCTGGCCAACTCTGAACCCCAACTGCATCATAGTGCGTACCCACACAGGATTATGACAGCCGTAGAAGTCGCAACGGGAAGGAAGGGGTGGGGCAAGTGGGACAACTTCCCCTTCCCAAGCTCCGGCTGGAGACCCGATATCGATGAAGATCCGAAATACTTGTAGTGTCTGACAATTTGTGAAGTTTTATATATCCTCAGGTCAAAAAGTCATATTAGTAAAATATGACTTTCAACGTCAAAATATGACCCCAACGTCCAAAGTCATATTAGCAAAATATAGTTAACTTTTTCCTGGTAAGTAGCTTTTCTTAGGTACTTAACATGTGTTCAGCCGATTTGCACCACCCCCTTCCCAACAAAAAAATGCTGGTGACGCCAGGAAATCCAGACCGCAGTGACTAAACAGTATACAGATACACGAGACACACGAGCGAGATAAACAGTCGCCTCGTGATTCGGAGCGGGGTCGGTCTGGTACCCTGCTGCAGCGGCCCTCCAGCCGAGCCGAGGCGCCGGGAAGGGCACTGCGAACACTGCTGTCATCATTCATCCATCATGTCCGATTCGGCTGCACCAACTTGCCGCTGAGGTCCATTTATTCGACGTCATCTTTGTTGAAATAGATCTGCGCGGGTGAATCATTGGCGACAAATAAACGAAGCAATGACAGCAGTTATGATGGTGGTGGCGAGGAGATTGAATTGAGACACTCGACTGTCGTTACATTATTTTGAAAACACAAATTTCAGCATAGTATGTAATATCAGACGTATGTTAACATTTCAAATACCTTCTCATACTAAGGAAAGACAAATTTAATGCCGCCTCCTTCATCCTTCTATTTTAGTTGTACTGGGATCCGCCCGGAGATTGGCTAGCGTCTCCTTTTGTTTGGACGAGCGCCTGTTGCCGCCTGCTTCTCGAATGGCACATTCCACGCTCGATAACTGCGACGGCTATAACAATGGCGCGTCTGTTGCCGATTTCGTGCAATAGACGGACGCTGGTGATCTCATGCCTGGCGACAGCTGTTTGTGATGGACAGCGTGGTTTTGCGGGTCTGTCTGGAGGGGAGTTGCAGCTTTGTTTGTATTTGCTAACCGCAGCCGGCTCTGAACGTCTGTCTGTCTGAACGGCGGGGCTGGGGACCGCAGTCGGCCCTGTCCGAGGTTTGGACAGAGGCCGCTATCACGGTGTTGGTGCTGAGGTCACTGGGGTCAATGGTGTGTCGTCAGTGGCGCCAGTACTGCCCCCCCCCTCCCCCCTCTCCACCCCACCCCACCCCACCCCACCCCACCCTACCCCACCCCAACCGACCAAGTCCAGCTATGTTCTCCCGGCCGGCTGCCAGATGTGCTCCCAGATGGCACCTTCACGAATTAACCGGCGTCACAGCTGGACAGAAATTATCCAGATTGCTCCCACTCCGCGCCATTCCGCGACGCTAAAGCGTCGCTAAAGCGTCGATTGTCCGTGAAACGTGTACCTGACGGCGATTGGTTCCCGGAAGGTTGCGACGTCGGAGACGGACTGTGTTTCAATGATCGATGTCGAGGAGAAGTTGCGGTCGTCCGGTTCGTTGATCGTCACCGTTTCCGAGAAGGTCACCGCAGTGTCTCGTGGTCGTGCTGTCGATCAATTGACAATCGTGAGTTTCAGCGACAGACTACGGCGGTGGATGTATTTTTTGAGGAAGGGCGATGTAATCTTCGCCCCTCCCCTTCCGGAGCGTCTGTCCCCTCTTACGGCTGAGGGACCCACACGGACTGAGGCGCCGCCCCCCCCCCTCAGACAGGCCGGACGAAAGTTACATGTATCACGTGTCATACTTATCGAGGATTCCCTTAGGACTACCGAGGACCAACCAGGAGCTTCTCAGACAGATCGAGATCACATTTAGGACACTGGAACAATTTTCCTGGCCTAAAAGGAAGAAATTCGAGATTTCAAGAGAAGAGAATTCGAGATTCGAGATTCGAGTCCATTGCAAACCTTCGGATAGGCAAAACTGTATATTTGACCCCCCCAACTTCTTGAGTGTGAAACTGGTTGCTCCCCTGCTCCCCCCCCCCTACACACCCCTCTGCTACTGCCTCTGGTGGCTGAAGGGTTAGGGGGAGAGGGGGGGAGGGGGGCGGGAGCCGGCCTTCGTCACCACAGCCTCCGCCTGCTGTCCGCGTCACGGGGCGTGTGCCGACATGGAGTGTCACGGGCGTCACGGGCGCGTGCCAGGCCGACATGTGACCTCCTGAGGGAACATCTCTCCAGTCAGCTGCTGGCCGCTGCCGGGATCGGGTGTCTCCGCCCGAAAAGGGCAGCACAGCGGTGTCGCTGCCTGGAGCCTTCAGGCGGCCATAGTCGCCGCAGAAAAGCCAGCCGAGAGGATCTAACGACCGATGGATAGGAAGAAGGACATTAGATTAATGCTATTTCCTCGGCTTTGAGATTCCTGTGGTGCACCACAATAGTGATATATTGAAGCCAACAACTGACTTTGCTGCCGCGCGAAAATATTTTGTGCACTTGATTTAAGAGGCCACTGTTTGACAAACTTCATGCTGCCTCCATTTGCCGACCTTATTAGTTCGGCAATAAGGCAATTAGACCTTCCACTATCCGGGCGACAGCAGGCTTTGTAGGGTGTTTCTCCTCGCATCCCCAAGCTGCGGCATTGTGTTCCCATGTTCAGTGCAGTTGTACTCTATGGCTGATCATTTATGCACGGACCACTCCCACCGACCAGCGTTCAGCAGTCAACCGGCCACCGTCCAATGACCTTGGCTGGCGAGTGGCGACACCGCTGTCTGGATGACGATACGGCCCAAATCCCTCCTGTGATCTACAGTGGTACTCCGTCCCCCGACCTCCAGTGGGACTCCGACCCCCGACCCCCCGACCTCCAGTGGGACTCCGACCCCCCGACCCCCGACCTCCAGTGGGACTCCGACCCCCGACCCCCGACCTCCAGTGGGACTCGGACCCCTGACCTCCAGTGGGACTCCGACCCCTGACCCCCGACCTCCAGTGGGACTCCGACCCCTGACCTCCAGTGGGACTCCGACCCCTGACCCCCGACCTCCAGTGGGATTCCGACCCCTGACCTCCAGTGGGACTCCGACCCCTGACCTCCATTGGGACTCCGTCCCCTGACCTCCAGTGGGACTCCGACCCCCGACCACTGGAGGTCAGGGGACTCCGACCCCCGACCTCCAGTGGGACTCCGACCCCTGACCTCCAGTGGTCGGAGGTTTGTGGCGGTGTCGTCAGTTCGGCTCGGCTCACTAGCGGTGTGATGGTTTGTGATTTGCAGCGAACCGAGGGAAGTTGAGCCATTTGCCGCCGGCTGTATCCGCCCGAGACGGTCAGAGGCCTCAGTGGACCGGAAGGCACTGGGAATACCGCCTTCCTTGAGCCTGGTAGCCTGCGGCTTGGCTCTGGTGCCACTGGTGCATCCCCACTCCGCTACGGTGCAGGCAAATTCGCTACTCGCCGGGCGTCGCCAGACCTCATCACACCACACCAGATCTCACCAGAACTCACCATCTCCCACCATCTCCCACCAGACCTCAACAGTCTTCGCCGAACCTCTCCAGACCTCCTTAGATCTCACCAGACCTCACCAGACCTCATCAGACTTCACCGTTCTCATCAAACAGCATCGGGCCTCATCAGACCTCATCAGACCTCATCAGACCTCACCAGACCTCACCAGACCTCACCAGACCTCAACGTACCTCACAAACCTCATCAGACCTCTCCAAACCTTACCAGACCTTACCAGACCTTACCAGACCTCATCTAACCTCATCAGACCTCATCGGTCCACGTCAGACCTCACGAGACCTCATCAGGCCTCACCCTCCTTCCCCACCACCCCATCAGACCCCTTCAGACCGCCCGACCCGACCGCCAGCTGACTGCGACGGTGTCACCCCCAGCCCGCCTTGCTGGGGATGCCCGCCGGTTGGCAGTGAGTCCGCCCGGTTGGCTGGGCAGCGGGCCAACGGCGTGGCGGGGCCGTCAATCGATGCCCCCCGCCCCGGCGGCGGAGGAAGGTCGCCCCGCCCCGCCCTGCCCTGGGCAGTCGGCCGGCCGGTGCCGCCCGCTCCAGTCGACCGTCTGCCGTCTGCCGTCTGCCGTCTGCACCCTCAGCCTGTCTGACCGAGACGTCTGCGGCGACGGCGGGCCCTGCTGGCCGGTCCGGTCCGGTCCGGCGCGGGGTGGTGCCGTGGGGCGAGGTGCGGTGTGGGTGGTTTGAGAAGTCCGTGAGTGTGAGACTGAGTGTCGGCATGGCCGCCCGGCCGGCGCTGGCCGCGCTGGTGCTGCCCGCTGTGGTGCTGGTGCTGGCGATGGAGGCAGCCGGCGACCCCGCCCGCTTCCGGTCTGCGAAGACTCTGATGACGTCGGCGGCTCTCTTTGACGTCCCTCCGGTGATCACGGGGACGCCGACGGTGAATGCTCCGGTGACGGCGGTGACTCGCGTGGTGACGACGACCCGACCGTCGTCACCGGGGGGAGGGGCCGGTTCAGAGGGAATGATGTCGGCTGACGCCACCACCGCGACGCCAGTGGCGTCATCTCCGGCTCCGTCACTGTCACCGTCACCGGCGGGTACGTCAGCAGCGGCCCCGTCTGCGGCGGGCACGTCGGCAGCGGCCCCGTCAGCGGCGGGCACGTCGGCCGCGGCCCCGTCAGCGGCGGGCACGTCAGCAGCGGCCCCGTCAGCGGCGGGCACGTCAGCGGCCCCGTCAGCGTCAGTCGACGATGACGCCATCAGTAACGAGTTGACGCCAGGCGGGATGCCGAGGGAGACGGGAGTGGTGCGGGACGGGCAGCCCCCGCTGGTGGAGGACGGATCGACAACACCGGCGGATGTGGTCCCTGGCGTCGAACAACACGAGGAGGATACTAATGATGGTATGTTGGAAGCATGGGCGTCGCCACCGGGGGGACGGGGGGCCGCGTCCCCCCAACATTTTCGGACTTACATTACGCCCATGGGCGTTGCATGGAAAAACTTACCTTGAAAATGCCTCCGCCCCCCTCCCCCAACTCTCAGAGGGCGGCGACGCCCTTGGTTGGAGGGGAGACGATTGGGCTGTGGGCTGTGGCGGAGCTCGACATGCGGCATATTGCGGGGAAACTTGATGAGAAACCGCAATATTGTTTACTCGCATTACATCTAAATCCAGAACATCACGAAACGATAGCTCCCCTCGTTTGGAAATAATCTGAGCTAGAATCTGGAGCTCTTTGTTGAATCAGTTTTATTTGGACTGCTAGTCTTCTCTCATTGTGCGTGTTTGAAGTAGTAGTTCTCCGCTAATGCCGAGATAACGTTTTTAATTCGGCCGCTTTGATGGCCATTAGCATATTATATAGCACAGTAAGCCTCCTGGGCAAGCACATCGGCTGATCCCGGCGTCATGTAATGTAATAGTCCAGCAAAATAGCTCCAGTAATGTAATAGTCCAGCGATAGCTTACTGAACAAACACGCTGGCGGATCTTCTCGCCGGACTGATGACCGCATCGTTTTTGTTCATTCCGTGCCTGCCGGGGCATCGTTAACTTCCTGCTGAGCTGGCAATATCGGTGGCTGTGTGGCGGCTGGTACCCCGTCTCGTCCGCCGCCGCTGCCGCAGCAGTCCTGTGCAGTAGCCGCCGGCTGTCTCTATGCCGGTGTGCTATATATCGGAGTGTCGCACCGGAGTCCTGTGTCGTCAGTTTCCGGCGGGCCGGGCCGGTCCCCGGGCTCGTGGCTGTTGGGACGGGAACGGCTGGGCCGGTGATCATGGGCGGTTTGCCCGTGTCAGATCTTGGCCTCGGCCGTCCGGCGGCGGTGGCGGTGGCGGTGGCGGCGGTGGCGGCGGTGGCGGTGGTGGCGGCTGGTGGCAGTTCGTCCGCTGGCCGGGACCGTCAGGGGCGGGAATCTTCCCGTCGGGCCCCGGGCCGGTCGGTCTGCTGGCGGCCAGCACAGTTGGCTGTGAGCCACTTAACACACCTGTGGACAGTGAGGCCCCGGGGGGTGACGGTGATGGTAGCGGCCCCCTCCTGACCAGTGTTCGTCATGGGCCGGGCCTGCCCTATGCCGGCCCTATGTGCCATGAGCTGGGACTCCAATGGGCCTGGGCTGGGCCTGAATTGTAAGGAAATCAATGGGCTCTGGATGGGCCTAGGCTCGAGTTGTGAAATCATATGAACAATTCCACGTAAAACTGAAGTGTATTTAATCAGAGTTCATCGTTCTGCGTGATAAAAATGAATGTATACCTTCATTTAGTCATAATTAAAGTAAATGTACCAGGATTATTGCATTTCCATGGATAATAGCATGTTTATTACTTAATCTTTATGGGCTGGGCTGGGCCTGGGCCCAAATATTATGAGTTTGACTGGGCCTGGTCTGGGCCTGGGCTGGGTCGGGCTGAGTGTTGGCGGGCCCATGGCGAACACTGCCACTGACCCAGGCCGGGCCGGGAAGGGGCCGTCACCTGACTTCGGCCGCTGCATGGTGATGGTGGCGGCCCCCTCCTGACCTAGGCCGGGAAGGGACGGGCCGTCAGCTGACTGCGGCCGCTGCGCGGTGGGCGGGGGCGGCGGCGCGGTGCAGCGATGGCAGGCGAGATTCGCGGGGTGGCGGGGTTTGTCGCTGATGAGGTCGGGGACGGTGGAGTCGGGACGAGGTGTGGTACCGGGCTGCTGTTGCCGATTGTCTGGCTGACAATGTCTCGGCTATGACGCTGGGCACGTGTGGTAGATCGACTGACCGACACAATGCTCTTGTGTCGGACTGACTGGTTGCGCAGTATCAGCTGTGGCTCCATCGTCCTGTTTCGGATTAATTGGCCGACACAAAGTTCTTGTGTTGTTCTTGGTGACGTTGGACTCTTGTGTCGGACTAAGTTTTTTGTGAGTTGTGTCCGGTTTGGCGCCAGCAAGCCGCCGAACGGCTCAAAAAGACTGTCTTCTGCTGCCGCGGATTTGGACATGATAGCGCGGCTGAGGGCGTGGGCCTAGCCCACCGACACGGCTATTGACCGGCGCCAAACCTCGGTATCGGATGCATGCTGTTTCCTGAGTGTAGTCAATTCCAAAACGGTCATTGGGTCCAAACATGAATTAAACATATCGTCGGAATTCGGTTTGCGTGACAGAAAAGCTGCATTATGTGTAATCCGAAGTCATATTTGTCCAAATCAGCTTTGGTCATCAAGCTAAGTGGCTCGAAATCCTGCAACAACAAGGGGTACTTTCGTCTTAATTCCGACCATTTTGGCACCATATTTATAGTTCCGTTGAAGACTGTTGTCTCATTGTCTGCATTACCAAAACTTTATCAGCCGTCAGCATTGTTTCGCGGGATGCCTGCGGTCGGCGGTAGACGGTGTCCGGACGTGAGTGAGGTACTGCCGCCTGTGTTGTGAGTGAGGTACTGCCGCCTGCGTTGTGAGTGAGGTACTGCCGCCTGTGTTGTGAGTGAGGTACTGCCGCCTGTGTTGGGCGTTGGCGTGTCGCTCATACGGCCCCACCGTGGACCGACCGACTCGGCACCGGCCGGCCTGGACAGATCAATGAGGGGCGGAACGGCGACCTCGCCCCGGAGGATGTGTCGTCAGTCCGACGGCACGCGAACCGCGTGATCACGCCGGACCCCTCCCCCTCCCCTCCGCTCCCTCTCCCCTCCCCTCCCTTTCCTACCGGTACACGCCTCCCCAGCCCAACCCGTGACGCCGGCAGATCCCCCCCCACCACCACCCTCCCCGCAGCCCCCCCTGACAACAGCCCCCCCCCCGGCCTGGGGTCACCCTGGGTGCCACGCCCAGTTGCAAGAGCCCGTGGATGGAGCCCAGTCCATAGCTGGTGTGTGAAGTGAGACGGGCAGCTGAGAGGAGGACATGACACACCCGCCACCCTTTCCGGAGAGCCTGGACACGACCGCTCACTGGTGCAACGCAGCGCAACACACCTTACCCCTCCCTCCAGAGACGCGGAAGGCACAATGTGGACGTGGTTATGCACCTGTATTTTGATGTCAACATTCACATCTTGCGTTCTTTTTCAAGTTTGGTTGGTTGGGTGACAACGTCGCCTGCTGTGTTGGCCCAATGTGTGTCTGATACTGATCGTGATCAAGGCTGAGTATTCCGCTTATGTTGCGTTTCAACGGTAAAATTGCTCTTCTTCCATACTCCAGCGCGAAGTTTATCACTGTAATTGGTCACTGCGCCATGTAGTTCACCATTTATCGTTGACCAAGATGTGCGATGTTTGTATACCAGTGATCACCGAATCAGATTGTCCTTTTTTCGAAGTATTTGCGAATTGCACATTCACATCATTCACAATCATGAATTTGTACATAGCCAATGTAATTACACCCTGCCGCTATATATTTATTTTGATCGCTGGTGTGATATGGGCTATAGTCCATCGCGGCCATGCTGACAACATCCACATCACGTTCTGATTCTGTCACGCTCTAACGCCTCAAAACATCACTCCCCACCCCCTCTGTTTGTCCTCCGTCACTATACCCCGTATGAGGGGGGGGGGGGGGGGGGGGGTTCCCCGGGTGTGGCCCATCACTAGCCCCCCGCGGCTCCCCCCCCCCCCAGTGACGTCACCGTGCGTGCCGGGCGCGTGCGGCCCCAGCGAGCTGTGTGTGCCGGTCACGGCCAAGCGGTACGTCTGCAAGTGTCCCGCCGGCATGGAGCGGCTGGCGGCCGCCGACGGCCGCGGCCGGGGCCAGTGTGTGCGGACCTCCAGTCAGCCGGTGCTGCCCTGTGACCTGCAGTGCGGAGAGCATGGCGAATGCACCTACGGCCGGGAAGGACCGAAGGTGGGTCGGGGGGGGGGGGGGAGGATAGTGGAGAGGGCCCGCTGTGACTGATGGGAAGGAGGGGAGGGGGGGGGGGGGGAGTGTCACTGACGGCAGCCGTCTTGGATAGAGCGGGGGAAAGTGAGCGGATAGGTTTGTGGTAAAAGATGGGAAAATAGTTAGGAATAGTCAGGATCAGTTAAAATGTTATTTGCAGTTGTATTGTAGCTTCTTGATGTGTTGCGGTCAACGCTTAATCTCTACTCTCTTTCGCTTGGATTGTTGAATAACTTGCTAAAATCTGGCAAACGATCCACTTACCAACTCGTAGCTAGAGAGCCGACATCAACGTTCAGTTTTACCGTTTGTTGCAGCTCGTGCCGTTTTCGTTTGGTGATTGTTCGGTGTGCTTCCTTATCAATCTGTTTGTTTTTCTCTCATTTTGTGTAAATACTGTACATACTATCACTGCCTTACCCCGCGTTACTAATAGCTCAGCGTATGATGTGATGGCGGTCCGCTAATTTTGGGCTGAGCGTGACAAAGCTTGGTGACTAACGATGTGCTGGAGATAACGACCGCACTGCCATCTGTCGGAGACACGCGGAACTCACCTGAAACTGTAACACGGGCCTCTCGGTGTGTAAAAGTATATGGGTATGCGGGCTGTTTGGTTTATAAGGTGCACATGCCTCATCAGTGACAAGACATGCCACATTTCACGGCTTTTTAACGCCTGTGTGCGACTGTGGGATTTGATTGTCCATACTAGTTTGTGTGTGTGTGTGTGTGTGTGTGTGTGTGTGTGTGTGTGTGTGTGTTTGTGTGTGTGTGTGTGTGTGTGGCTGT